>CAUYQV010008498.1:0-12572 GCA_963574575.1 Galagoides demidoff | reverse complement strand
CATAACCTGCAAATATTTTCTCCCACTCTGAGGGCTGTCTGCATGCCCTACTTACTGTGCTCTTGGCTGTGCAGAAGCTCTTTAGTTTAATCAGGTCCCAATAGTGTATTTTTGATGTTGCTTCAATTGCCTGTGGGGTCCATCTCATAAAAAATTCGCCCAGACCGATTTCTTCAAGTGTTTTCCCTGCACTTTCTTCAAGAATTTTTATGGTTTCATGTCTTAAGTTTAAGTCCTTAATCCAGTGTGAATCTATCTTAGTTAATGGTGAACGGTGCGGGTCCAGTTTCAGTCTTCTACAGGTCCTCAGCCACTTTGTCCAGGAATGAAGTCTATTGTCAAGTATGAGTTGGTTAATAATATTTCCCCTGCCTACTTTCCTTTACAATCAAATAGGGACAACCAGTAATTCTTTTACTTTATATCTTTCATAGTCATGGTTTTTAATTACAACAATAAATTGTCTCATAACATTGTTTTTTTAAAAAGTAGCTTATTTTGGGTGACACCCCTCTGGCTCAAAGGAGTAGGGCGCTCTCCATATACTGGAGATGGCAGGTTCAAACCTGGCCCCAGCCAAAAACTGCCAAAATAAATAAATAAATAAATAATAACTTGTTTTCCTCTATATTACTCCAAGGTTCTATTAAGTCATAGCTGCTAAAATGAGAACAAAGGAATAATTTAGCTATTAGCAGGAAGTGGGAAAGGTAAAAAAAACAGGGTAATTATTTTGAAAAATGTCTATTTTTGCCTTTAGTCCACTTTTTAATGTTTTTTTCTTTGTTATTATTAAGCTGTTTGGGTTCCCTGTAAATTCTGGATATTAGTCCCTTGTCACATGTATAGTTTGCAAATATTTTGTCCCATTCTGCAGGTTGATTCTCCCACTCCATTGTTTATTTCTTCTGAATTAAGTCCCATTTGTTTATTTTTGTCTCTGTTGCCTATGCATGATCATGATCTCTTTGCCTAGGCATCCTCAAACTACAGCCCATGGGCCACATGCAGCCTGCCTAGGACATTTATCCAGCCCAGTGGGTGTTTTTGCTGCCTGTCCTACTTAGCAGCCAACTTGTACTGGGGCCCACAGTCCGGCCCTCTCATGATTTCATTAATGTACACAGCTATCACTTAACAAAAAAAAAAAAAAAGTTTGAGGACCCCTGAAATGTGCAAAAAGCCTTTCTCTAGTTTTTTTGTCTAGCACTTTTATGCTTTTATGTCTTATATTCAACCTATGTATTTATTCATCTTGAGTAGATTTTTATACATGGTGAAATAGAGGGATCTAGTTTCATTCTTCTGCATATGGCAATCCAATTTTATTAGAATCATTTATTGAAAATGGTGTTTTTTTTTCCAGTATATGTTCTTGTTGACTTTATCAAAGACTGGTTGGTTGTAAGTATGTGGCTTTAAAGCACTGATATTCTTAAGTACTAACTTTAAAATACATGTTTAAAATAATTCTTATTTGCTTGTTTAGTTATTTGATATTTTATATTCTGATGTATTTTTAAACAAATTAGAAATAATTTTAAACTAGCATAAAATAACTATATTATGCAACATAAAATTATCAGAAATTTTATGCATGTATAAAATAAATAGTTCCACATTTTAAAAAGATAAATAACCAACTGAAGATAATTATGTTCCTAAAATTATTTTCTATAAAATTCACTTATTTCCTGTCCCTCTTTTATTTGTAAGCATTTTGTAGTTGACAATGTTATAAACCATAACATTTAGAATAAGTCAATTCTTAACAAATTTATACCATGAATTGGGAGAAAACTATTTCAATTAATAGATTTTAATGTTTTTCTATCTATTCTGAACTCACAAATAAATTATTTCTTTTTCAAACAACCATTTTGTGTATGAAGTTCAAACCTGTTCTTCCTGTAAAGTATCTCAAGAATGAAGAGAAAATGACCAATGTACTCAGTACTACCATGAAACCAATATATGCACACTCATATAAAGGACAAAACACAAATATAGTCTAGCAAGGGGGCAGGATAAGGAGGGAGAGGAAAGCGGGGAGGGTGACATTTGGTGGTATCTCACCTAATGTGTACAATGTG
Source organism: Galagoides demidoff (assembly GCA_963574575.1). Taxonomy (NCBI): domain Eukaryota; kingdom Metazoa; phylum Chordata; class Mammalia; order Primates; family Galagidae; genus Galagoides; species Galagoides demidoff. The sequence goes on along the minus strand of CAUYQV010008498.1, from coordinate 10,479 downwards.
AGGGTGTTCAGAATGCCCACTGGGTGAGAGGCTCATGCAACCTAAATTTTACCTTGGAAGTGGGAACAATGTAACCTAAAAATTTGTACCCTCATATTACTTTGAAATAAAAAAAGAAAATTTACAGAGATTCAATTGTATATGGTGGTAAATGAATAAATAAATGCAATTGGTCAGCATTACACATCCTGAAAAAATAAAGAAGCATTTAAAGAAGATTCAAATATTCTTATTTTTTTAATGAGATAAATATTCTTACATATTCTATGTCTCCAGGTGGGATTAGATAAGTTCTTATTGCTTGATCGCTGATCCTGAGACAATACCCACAGCCTAATCAAGCAAGGGAAGGAAAACCTTGCCTCCTTCTGGGATACAATATTCAATTCCTTTCTTTTGGTTCCACCCATTCTCTAATTATGATGTAATTGTTAATTCACATATCTGTTTCTTGCATTTGTATTTTCTTTCCTTAAAGGAATTATGTTAATCAAATCCATTGACCTTGGCATTTCTCCATTCCTTGTAAAGTGTATATAAAGTGGCATCTAATTAGTAGTCTGACACACTTCCCAACTTGTTTTGAAACAAAAAAAAAAAATCAAACCAACAAAAAGCCTATGAATATGATGACAAATCACAACTGCACTGTCTTGGTGTGACTCTACACAAAATGAATAACACCAATGCAGTCAATTTGCATTGAACTGAGGGACTTCGAGGAGCCAACACCAGCAAGGGGAAACAAGGTTGTGGCCCTCTCCAATAATCCTCATTGGCTTTTATTGAAATCTTAGGCATGAGAAAATGCAGTACAGCAGAAAACTTCAAAGAGAGAGTAAGAGTTAAAAAAAAAGTAACTCCTAACACATCCTGTTTACTGCACTTCTGTAATCTTATCACTGCTAATATATTATGTAGGGCTGGGACTGTATGCTGTGTCTATGGAATACTGGTTTTAGTGCTCATGGCCAGTAGCGATTCTTAGCTTATGCCCAGATCCTTCTATCTCTAAGCACTTAGCACTTTTAACCCTATGCTCTGTCATACAGCACTGAACAAATGGATTGATAGAAAACTAATTGTAAAAATGATAAGAGACAACAATTTATAGTTGTCTCTTACCATTCAAGTCAATAAAGCTGTCCTCAAAAACATTTCATGTATATTAAGCCACAAAAGAAACAAAAAAAAAAAAACCTCATTGTCAGGAAAAGACACAGTAATGACACCCTTTTAGTGTATTAGTGTTTATTGCCAATTCAGAAATTCATGTCTGTAATACACAGAAATGACTCAAGTCATAAAATGTCAATGACTAATTCTAGAACAATTAATTCTAGAATTAATAGACAATTATTATTTCTCTCAATTATCAGACAAGCATAGTGGATTTCTAATTAAGCTCCCAGTAATATTTCTTTGGTAATTAACAATGTAATTCTAAAAATAGTGTTGTAAGAGTAAACTGGAGACTATATGATAAAATAAATACAATACAAACTATAAATAAATTTATAAATAATAAAATTCAACATGACAATGACATTTATTAGATAGCTGTGAGATTATGTTATTTAAACAAAAAATCAATGAGCAGAACAAAAAAATATAATAAACACTGTGTAATATACCATATAATAACTGAACAATTAAGATACAATCAAGGAATATTACAACATTGCACAAAATAAATTGATGAGTCAAATAATACGGGTAGAAAAAATGACAACCTATTTAAAATTTTATGTTTGTGTGTGAGATTTTATCACACATAAGAATAAATTAACAGTTAAGTTCAAAGGTAACTTTAAAAGTCTAGTGAAATGAAAGTAAATAAACCATTTATGATTAGGAACAATTATAATTACATAATACAATGGAAAAGTGAAAAGAAAAATTGTTAAATGTTTTTATTGAAAAACAATGAATTAAATAGTCTAATTTAGCAGATAATAAGAAGGTATATCCAGTGCCAGGCATTGGGTATGTGTTTGCCAGAATTAACATCATTAACCTTTGGAAGATTATGGAAAAGCATATTTTGATTACTTCCTCATTTTTCTGGATTAGGAGTTAAAGATTTAAGTTAAGCCATTCTCTTCCAAGGTTATAGAGGCCTAAAGTATAAAAAGATGGAATCTAAACTCATACAGTGTGATCCCAGAGCCTACGACTTCAGCCACTACAGACCAACGGAGATTTTGACTCCTTCTAAAGTTAATCATTTACATTTCTAGGAATCTTAAGAGCATAATCAATATACGAAGTGTTACTGAAATGTTAAATTATAGGAAATAGCAACATAACCCATGATATATAAATATGATGTAATGTTATTCAACAATATAGCACATCATCACCAACTAAGTGTCATTTTCTAAACACTATATTAGGCATGAAGGCTTAAATGAAACATAGGAACTAATATCAAGGAGCTAAGAGTCTGGTGGTGGGGAGAAGGAAATAAATAATTCAATATGCTGAATAAAGCAGTATAAGTATAATCACACAGCCAAGAAAGCATACAGAAAAGAATGGTATTATGCCTTTCAAAGGAAAGCCTTGTATAGAAAGTAACATCTAATATAAAATATTATTATTTAATAGAGAATAATGAATAAAATCGAGGAAACAAGATAAATGTTTGGATATAAACTATTTTCTCAATTTATAAACATATAAATGGGTGCACATATGTTAGTTAGCTCATTTAAAAAAATTAGGTCCTGTATAGTTACAGTTGCTTAATAACGGTATTTGTTCTTAAATACGCATCATCATGGGAGATCATAGAGTGCACTTATTCACAAACCTAGATGGTATAGCCTATTGCTCGGAGTCTACAAAACTGTATTACTACAGTAATACAGCATATTACTGTATTAAATACTGTAGGCAGTTGGAACACAATGTTAGGGTATTTGCATGTGCAAACATATCTACACATAGGAAAGTTACAAGAAAATGTGGGTATTATAATCTTATAGGACAGTAGTCACACTTGCAGTTTGTCATTGATGGAAATGTCGGATGGAGTGCACAACTATATTATATAATCTCTTGATAGAGTTATGAATAACTTTATTGTATTTTAACATTTTTAATAATTTTCTTTATTTCTTAATGTATTAAGACAATTGTATATAACATACAATATATGACATACATTGTATAATACATAATATATATATGACATAATCAGAAGAAAACTCCAAATATGTTCAATACACTGCTGGAAATAATACAAAACATGAATTCATATCCTATTAGCAATTACTAGAAATGAAAGTACACTGATGAAAATGTTTTTGGTATTGAGTAAGAAGGTTACACTTTGAGTCAGACATGAAAAGTACGGTTGAAGTAGGAAAAGATTAACAGACCCAAAGGATGGACTGCCTAAGATGCTGTCATAAAACTGAAAGAAATTATTGCACATTTTCACAATTTTTCATCCAAAATCTTTAAAGTTCATAATTTTTAATACATTACACGTAGACAGGTCATGCAACATTTGAGGCACCATCCTATATTCAAACATAACAATATAACAATATTTCTGAATTGAAATGTATAGAATAAATAATAATCCGTATATATGTTCATATTATTTCTTGTTAGTTTTTTAGCCAATAATTTTTCATTCTAATCTTAACATAATTTAGAAAAGCTATTTTTTTGAGATGCTTTAAAATTTCTGAATTGTATGTAGAGAATTATGGATCTACCAAGACAAACTTTTAGAAAAGTCTTCAAAAGAAGCAATTATAAAAGCAGAGACATCTGAAAGAACTGATTTAGAAGAGTAAGATGCTAAGATTAAAGTGTGATCTGGGTTGTCTACTCTGCCTAGGTTAAATCCAGGGTCAGAGCCTCTGCTATAATGTGGCACTCTCTAAGGAAAATTGTCTTTAATTTCCCAGTTCATAGATCTTCATGCCTACTGTCCATTTCAGCTGCTGTGTAAGTCCTCTCCACGTCCAGGAACACTGATGTCTGGGCTTAAAAACATGATAACGTGCAATAGACTATTAATATTTTTAAATATTAATATTAACATTAATCTATACAATTTCCTAAAGTCCTCAGAAAATACCAAGTACCCTCACCTAGTATATGGCCAACTCTGTGACTATTTCATCTGCTCCAAACCCAGTCCTAGAATTCGTTTTTTTTTTTTTTTTCTGAGATAGAGTCTCTCTGTCACCCTGCGTAGAGTGTCCTGGCATCATAACTCACAGCAACTGCAAATTCTTGGGCATAAGCAATCTTCTTGCCTCAGCTTCCCAAGTAGCTGGGACTCAAGGCACCCACCACAATTCCTGTCTAGTTTTTTTCTATTTTTAGTAGAGATGGCACTGCCCTCTTGCTCAGGCTGGCCTTGAACTTCTGAGCTCAAGCAATCCACCTGTCTCAGCCTCTCAGAGTGTTAAGATTATAGTGTGAGCCACCACACCTGGATAGAATCTTATTTAAACTCACAAAATTCTGGTTACTTCATAGTGGCCAAGGGAATAATACAAGAAGAAACATTTTTTCCCTAAATGGTTACTCATCCAACTTAAATAGTGTCAGATTTATGAAACCGACTTTAATTGGTGTGAGAAATATAATATCCTATAACACTATAATTTATGGGGACTTTAACACTGCTCTGATAGAACTAGACTGATCCTTGTTTTGAAATAAAGAAACAAGGGACTTAAACCCCATAGAACAATTGGGCTTAATAGACATATACAAAACACATCATCCCAAAGCTAAGGAATATATATTCTTCTTCTCAGCCCATGGAATATACTCCAAAATATATCATATCCTAGGATATAAATCAAATCCAACAAAATCAAAAGAATTGAAATTATACTTTATATCTTTTCAGACCATGAGGCAATAAAGAGGGAGTTCAACTCCAATAAAAATTATCATCCCCAAAGAGATGTATGGAAACTAAATAACATTATGCTGAATGATCATTAAATTCCTTGATCATAACAACAATGGAACCACAAGCTACCAAAACCTATGGGATACTGCAAAAGTAGTCCCAAGAAGCAAATTCATCATAATAAATGCCTAAATCCAAAAAACAGAAAGAGAGCACATCAACAACTTAATGAATCATCTCAAGGAAATGAAAAAGGAAAGGGACCCAATTTCATACCTAGCAGAAGAAAAATAACCAAAGTTAGATCAGAAATAAATGAAAATGAAAACAAAAGAATCATTCAGAAAATTAATAAAATGAAAAGATGGTTTGTTAAAAATATAAACAAGATCTATATATCTTAACCAGATTAACTAGAATCAGAAAAGTCAAATCACTCATAACTTCAATCAAAAACAAAAAAGGGGAAATAACAACAGATAATACAGAGGTACAAGAGATTATCTTTACTACAAGAAATTCTACACCCAGAAATTGGACAATGTGAAAGAAATGGACCAATATCTGGAATCACACCCTCTCCCTAGACTTAATCATGAAAAAATAAATCTCTTAAACTGATCCATATGAAGCACTGAAATCAAAGAAACAATAAAAAATCTTCCCCCCCCCAAAAAAAACCCCTGGACCACACAGCTTCACACCAGAATTCTATCAAACCTTCAAAGAAGAGATTGTATGTATACTGCAGACCCTTTTCCCAAACATCAAGAAGAAACATCCTGCCCCAAAACATCTTATGAAGCAAACATCATTCTGATATGAAAACCAGGAAAGGACCCAACTAAAAAGGAGAACTGCAAACCAATTTCACTAATGGATATTGATGGAAAAATACTCAACAATATCTTACCCAATAGATTACAACTATACATTAAAAAATATATACATCATGATCAAGTAGGCTTCATCCCAGATATGCAAGGCTGGCATAACATATGCAAATCCATAAATGTGATTCACCATATCAATAGAAGCAAAAACAAAGACCATATGAATCCCCTCAATAAATGCAGAAACAGCATTTGATGACACTGCCCCAAATCCTTTCCCTTACTGAACTTTACTTTTTTATCTCAACAATTTTCTTCTCCCTTCAATCCCACCGTCCTCTGGCACCCCTCACACAAAGCCTCTGCAAGTCCTTGGATTGGAGCGGCTGGAACACAGCCTGGCGGATTGTCTTGGTCTTCAAGCTGTAAATGATAGGGTTCAGGACAGGTGGTAGGAACAGATACACATTGGCCAAAGTGCTACACAGCACCCTTGGGGTGGAGCGGAAGAGACAGTGTGCAAAAGACAGGCTGATCATTGGAACATAGAAGACAATGACAGCACAAATGTGACAGACACAAGGGCTGAGAGCTTTCTGTTGTTTCTTTGGAGTCACAGTACTCAGGACAGTACGGAGGATCAGGACATAGGAGAAAGAATAAAGAGCAAGTCAGTGCCATTAAGGTAGAGCTGAAGAAACATCCCACAAAAACTGCTGATCCAGGGGTTGGAATGTGTGTATTTGATGACATCTGGGTGGTAACAGAATGGGTGGGAAAGCTCTTGACCCCCATAAAAAGATATAGTCTGTAAGGCTACAATAATAAAACTTGAGAAAAGTAGTTGGCATATGCACACAACCAGTACAATTACCACGACCATCATATCTGTGAGGACAGTAGCATACTTCAGCGGGTCACAGATAGCCAGGCAGCGATCAAACGCCATGGTTGCCAGCCCTGAGGACTCCAGCCAAGAGAAGGCATGCACAAAGAACATTTGAAGGAGGAAGGCTTTCAAACTGATCTCCCGGGCATGAAACCAGAGAACACCGAGCACAGTGGGAAGGGTTATGATGGTCAGACAAAGGTCAGTAAACAGGAAATGCATATAGAGTTAGGTTGCACACATACTAAAAAAGTAACAACAGTCACAATTACAACCTAATAGGCCTTTATATTAAGTCTCCAAGTTATATAAGTTACTCCATAATTAATGGAAAAGTACATAAGAATCACTCTGCACACCTGTGATGATATATTCCTGGTGTCCTTGCTGGAAGCCAGCCTGGAATATTGTATTTAGAGGTGTCCTTGTCCCTAAGTTATGCGCCACCCTTTCCTCACAGTCTTTAATTAGAAGTCTTATAATATCAGGACTTCTCTATTTCATTTCCTATTTTGGAATAATTCCTGTAATTTTTCCAATCTCTACTCCACATGTTTATGAGACTTTAAATTATCTTGTTCTGCATGTCTGTTTCTCTGTCTAGTTTTCCAGGTCACCCCAAATAACTGGGGCCTATTCCTTTCTCCTTGTTACATTTTGGGGTTTCTTATTTCTGTTCCTTCCCATTCCTTCCTACTCACTGTGAGTAGGCTGTCCTAATGAATCCTATCAAGATTTCAAACATTTTTTCTAGAATATATAACTTTAGTCATCTTGATCATGCTTAGTAGGTAAGCCTAAGGAAAATATCCTGCCATATCAACTTCTACCCCAGGTCTGAACTTTTGTTAACTTATGACAGTAATTCAACAGGTCACTGTGGAGACCGTGTCTTACTTCATTGGTTCTATTATGATAGAGCCGTGACATGGGCACCTTTTTGTTATTGGGAGGATCCAAGACGAAATTCTGCATTCGTCCTGCCTAGTTTTGTTTCTGTTGTGAGTAAAACAGTTCCAATAACAGAGAATTATCCTAGGTAAGTCAGCAAAATTATCTTTCCAGGTCAGGCTATGTTCCAGTTTAAATGGACTTGAGATCACTTACAGATGGACATAGGGAACTGCATGAGAGGCACTCAGCAACATGTAATGAACAGCTTTGGAAAAATCATGAAAAGGATGAAAGTAGGGACCAAAGAAAAGGGAGTAACTCAGGGACAGGCAGGCTGAGGTGCCACCACAAATTAGAGCATCAACTAGTTCAGTGGATGAGAAAACCCATAGAATGACAGCTACAAAGTAAACAGAAATAGAGTCATAAGGAAGATGGGGGCTGTGGTTTATTGTAAGGTGACCATTGTGATTCTATTCATGCCACTAGTAAAAAAATTAAAAAAATAAAAACTAAAAAATAAAAACTTTGCTTAGGCCAACTAGTCATCAACAAAGAGCCAGCAAGGGGTGAGTGATACACGTGGGCAGATTGCCATCTGGACACTGCCATCCCCAAGTGTCCTCATCCTTCACTAGTCCAGGTTTCTGGCATGGGCAACAGAACAGAGAGAAGGAATTTGCTGCTTCCGGGACTTGCCCTTTGTTACATAATGTCAAATATGAGGCAATGCTGACTATTTTTCTCTGAGGTGGTAATAAAAATAGCTACCTGTCATGCCAATGGGGAAATCTAATCACTTTTATTGCTATAACTTTCAGTATTATTATATTATACATGTCCACATTTAATGGGGGAAAAGCACTAAAAATCAGGAAAACTGGGGCCAAATGAGATATAGATTTCAAACATGCTGAGCTGAATCAAACACTCAAACTCCAAATGACAATAGTAAGGACAGTGATTGTGCTGAGGGTCAGGGAGACAGAAGTGAATAAAGAAATAATTTCTGCCTTTGGAAGTCTCTCAACCTAGGAGAAGTGAATGGGGCGGGAAGCCAAGGCAAAACATTCATGGAAAGATCCTACTTCAGGGGAAAGGAGAGAAGATCCCATAGCCAGGGCAGGAAAACAGGAGGCTGTTGAGATTTCTCTTTCATTCTTTTTCTTCTCAGCCTGATAAAAACAGATAGTAAGAATGAGTCTCTTCCTCTGTGATAACCATCCAGGAATCTCTGCAACACAAAATCTATTCTCTCCAATAGTGTTTCATTTTTGCTTTTATAACATGTTTTCTTGCATGATAACATTTCTTTTTTTTTTTAAATTAAAATGATCATATTTCTTTTCCAGACTGCTGGCTCTTTCAAAAAAAAAATTATATCCTGTTCATCGTTATATTTTATCTAGAGACAAAGATGTAATTGGTACATGATAAAAGCGCAAATAATCCAGTTAACATTAGATGTATTGTTTAATGGATACATTGTAGATGATAGAGATCCGGATGAAGAATGGATGAATGAACCTGCAAGTTTTAGAGAAAAATAAATCCTGGGGAAATTACTTCCCTAGACACCACAAAGAGAATGATCATTGTCTCACCCTAATTGGGAGAAGAAGTAGGGTAGACTAAGAGAAAAGGAAACTAATTTAAGGGTCTTTGTATGAGCAATACATTTAGCTAGCGACTTTATATGTAATTATATGTAATTCCAGGACATTTTTGAGGTAAATGTTTTCCTCCCATTTTAAAGAAAGAAAGTGAACACAGGAAGATGAAATAATACATCCAAGGTAAAAGAGACAGATACAGATTCAAAATTCAAAGTCAGATTTCCATTATTTTTCACTAAACTTCACACCATCAGAAAGAACAGGCTAACAGGACTAATGAGACACTTTGGGTTTTTTTGCTTGTTTGTTTTGTTTTTTATTAAATCATAGCTGTGTACATTCATGCAGTCATGGGGTACAGTGTGCTGGTTTTATATACAAATTGGATAGCTAGACATTGTGATTTCCTCCTTTTAAAATACAAAAAAAAGTTTGAATTATCTATTACATATTCATATGTTATAGACAAGGTAAGAGATGAAAATAAATAAGAGAGAGAACTGTGTCTTTATGACTCATCTAAAGAAGAATGTTTGTGGAGTCCAGTGTGTTTTAAAATGTGAGTAAATGAGACATAAAACACTCACAAAGAAGATATTGTTTATCTTCTATTCTTGGAATGATACTTCATACAAGACAAACAAGTGGCACTGGATACTGTGTAGCAGCATAGGAGAATAGGATACACTGGCTCGTTTTGCCGCTGGGGAAATGTTTCTTGTGGAATGAAGGAAGAAGGAGCAGAGGCCTTTCTCTCCGTGAGGTCACGCACCCTGGAGCCAGTTGGAGGTCAAAGGTGAACATTCACTAAAGTTTTCTCTACAGTGCCCACTAACCAGAGGAATAGGCTAGTGCTTTCTATCTTCAAGTAGAAATCTCCATTTGACCATCCAGGCAGAGGGTAATACCTGCCCATTCATACATAAAAGAGTAACTAGGTGATAGGACTTAGTTAACACCCAGATCAATAACTTAGTGATCCAAAGGTCAACATTCCCGTTTGCTGACATCAGTAATGATAGATACCCATCCTTTTCATTTATCAATCCCCGTCTTCTGTTTATTTCTCAACACTGAATTCTATCTATTTCCTTCATAATCAACAATCTTCCTTGACATATCAAGGAATTGTTAAACTGAAATTCTTCTCTGCTTCTAAATTTTGGCACCACTTAATTTTGGGGACCTTTATTTAATTCTTAAATAGAGAATTAATTAGAGGCACAGCTGATATGGGTAACTTATATGTGCAATGTTAACTTTTTTCTGCCAGGAGTGAGAGGTCCTTGGAAGTGTATGTGTGCATATTTTTCATCTGTCATTCCTAGCTACTAAAGCAGGATCTAGAACAATAGA
>CAUYQV010008492.1:0-14181 GCA_963574575.1 Galagoides demidoff | reverse complement strand
CCTGGGTAGAGTGCTATGGCATCACAGCTCATAGCAACCTCCAACTCCTGGGCTCAAGCGAGTCTCCTGCCTCCACCTCCCAAGTAGCTGGGACCACAGGCGCCCGCCACAACGTCCAGCCATTTTTTGGTTGCAGCCATCATTGTTGTTTGGTGGGCCCGGGCTGGGGATTTGAACCCGCCACCTTAGGTGTACGTGGCTGGCGCCTTAACCGATTGAGCCACAGGCGCCGAGCCCACATTTCACATTCTTACCAGCTACATGTGGGGGGTAATGTCTACCATATAAATGGTACAGCATGCCTCCATCATTGGAGAAAGTTCTACTGGACAGTGCTGGCCATCCAACAAGTAGCATGAGCAATAGAAAATGAATGCAGTCCAATCCTACAAAGGCATAAAATAAAAAAATATAAGGAGTAGAATAATGTACCTGTGGAACAGGGACTGGCAAACTTCTTCTGTAAAGATAGTAAAATATTTTAGGCTTTATGGACCTTGGATACATAGTATGCATTTTAGGTAGATAGTAAAAATTTTGGTTTTATGTGCTATCTGGTCTCTGACAGAACTACTCAATTCTGCCAACATATAGAAAAATTAGCCATGGGTAATAAGTAAATAAATAAGCTTGGCTGTATTCCAATAAAATTTTATTTACAGAAATAGGTAGTAAGCTTAGATTTCACCTGTTAGCTGTAATTTGCTGACAACCTCTGCTATAGACCATGAAATTGTGTCAAAAACACATATCCACAATACAAATGAAAATGATAACTGATGCTGTGTTTCAGTTATCATTTTCGAAAATAAGACATACCCCCAAAATAAGTCCTAGCAGGATTTCTATGCATTTGTTAAATATAAGCCCTACCCCGATAATAAGACCTAGTGATGCAGATACGCTGCATAGCCACGCCATGCATTTCAGTGCAGAGCGGTAAGGAAGACTGGAATACCTTTTATCTGCCACAGTTCCTTTCTCAGAGCCATTCGCACTTGTGTGGGTGCCCTGGTGGCAACTGCATCACTCCTTTCTCCTAGCCATTCACGCATGCCTATGGCTAGGGGAAAGGAGTTCACACATCACTAGAGCCAGTCCCACCAACAAGGTCGGCTCCCCCTGTCAGGTTTTAGCCATCCTGTGCATGCTGAGGCTTCAGGTGGAGACGGAGACATAGAGACTGGAGGTCTCCACAGTGAAAATCTCCTTAGTGAAATGAGGAGCAGGCCCACTCTGCTATTTTACCATATTGTGTGTCTCCAGATGGAAGAAGGAAAGCTGTGGCTGCTGTTTTACTCAGCACCAGTCCAGCAACAGTCCGTGAGCCCTCTCACCCACAGAAACACCAGTAAAGCTGCTGCTCCCCAGCACTGACAAGCAACAGTCTGTGGGCCTCCCTCACCCCCCTCCCAAATACCAGGGGATGGGGGGAAAACTTCAGCAAGCAGTCTGCTACTGAGCCCAGAGAGATCATCCCTGCTCCACTGTGCAGATTGGACCCAGTGCTCACTGGATCCCAAATACGGTAAATAATTCAGCCCTTACACATCAGCTTTGCTGGCCTATCTCTGCTTTTGCTGAGTATCTGTACCCCCCGACAAGATGAGTGCAAAAAGAAAGAGCTATTCTGTTGAGTACAAAAAAGGAATTGTCGAGGACTCCCAGGGCAAGAATCTTATGGCTTTCTGCAAAGAGAAGTTGGATATCGGATTGGTCCGAAAATGGCGGGCAGAATACAATAACTTCAGTCTACATGTGGACAGAGGAAATGCTAAGAAGCCAAGTGTGGTTCAGGTCGCCAACCTTTATTTCCTGAGCTGGAAAACATAATCTGTGCATGGATTGCTGATGGGAGAGCAAAGGCTTTGGTTGTGCGCAGGGCTGACATTCAAGCATTTGTCCTTGCAAAGGTACCACAGTTCAAAATATCCCCAGAATTCAGAGCATCACAACACTGGCTGGATGGCTTCCTTCAGCGATATGAACTGTCTCTAAGAAAATCAACAACACTGTCTAAGTTGGAAGATGCAGAAGTTGTTAAGCAAGCACTTGCATTCAAGTCCTTTGTTGATGGCATCGACTTTTCTAAATATGAACCTTGCAACATGATGGTTATGGATGAAACTGCAGTGTTTATGGGTCAAGGGGCCCAAACAACAATTGAACAGATGGGTGCCTCCTCAATCTATGTTCCCTCTACTAGTCACGAAAGTTCACGTTACCTATATTTTGGCCATTCGTCTGGATGGAAAGAAAGCTACACATCTTATCATCACTAAGGGCAAGAAAGATAAGATTGAACATGTTTCCGGCATTTATGTTCTTGAAACAGAAAAAGCCTGGTGCACACAAGCAGTTATAAGGAAGTGGCTTGATTTAATGCTGCCACTTGTTTTGCAAGGTGGCCAAAGAGGTCTGCTAGTCTGGGATTCAGCCAGCACTAACCGTGTTAAAGACATGAAGAACTTCCTTGCAGAGTGAAAAATAGATCAAATAAAGATTCCTGCAGGAATGACTGCCTATCTGCAGACTCTTGGTATTGCAATAAACAAGCCATTCAAAGACCATTTGTGTATGGATTTTAATGACTAAATTGAAAATAGAATGACAAGAAATCAGCGTGGAAACTCTGTGAAGCCTAGCCGGCAAGAGGTTGTGATTTGGGTGAAGAATTTGTGGAATAAAATCACTGACAGTGTTGTTACCAATGCACTCTGAGCAGGTTACATGGATAAATTTAATAAGAGCTCTATTGCTTAACATGAAAGATTGGGGCCAATGGTCCTAAAGGAAATGGAGTCGCAAGAAATTCAGGATGGAATTCCAGGTCTAGAGAGTTATGACAATGTTCCAGAAGAAGATGACTTAACTGCATTTGAATAAATGTAGATTGTTGTATTATACTTAATAAAAATAAGACATCCCCTGAAAATAAGCCCTAGCGTATCTTTTGAGAAAAAATAAATTTTCAGGGAAACATGGGGTAATTATAATGAGCTAAAATAAAAGAGGAGAATGAGTCAAGTTTTTAGTCTATAAATATAATAGACATGAACAGTCAGGAAAGCTTGATAATCTTAGGCTATAAAACAATTCCCAGTAACTTTCAAAAATAAAAAAAAAACCAGTATTCTCTGACCACAATATATTAAAGTAACAATTAAATTTTCAAACAAAGACCCTTCCACCTAGAAATTTTTAAAAATGCTATTAAATAATTCCTGGATCAAAGAAAAGATACAAGATAAATTACACAATTCTTTAAAAAATAACTAAAATTACCATATTAGAAGTCGGAATTATGAAATACGGCTAAAGCAGTTACCAGAGGAAATTTTATAGTATCAGGTACCCATATGAATAAAAATTAAAGAATAAAACAAAAAATGAAATACTCACACAAGAATTTTTTAGAAAAGGACTTATAAGTAAGCTGAAAGAAAAATTAATCCATATCCAAGTAGAAACCAATGAGACAGAAAATACTACACAACAGAAGCAATAAATAAAAATCTGACACATAGAAAAAAATCAGCAAAATGTTTAAACCACTAGCTAATTCTAACCTAGTTTTTTACAAAAGAGGAAACATAAATATATAAAATTAGAAATGACAAGATAATCAATGGACTAGAAAAAAATCTAAACGCATATGAAATTTATTTGCAAACTTTATGTGGACACATTTGAAATTTTGATGAATCAATAACTTTCTGGGAATGATGACTTCTAAAACTTTACCCCAGCAGAGACAGAAACTCTAGCAAGACCAAATAGTAAAAGATAAATAAAGTATTCAAAGAACACAAAAGAACCAGGACCAGGTGTCTCCACTTCTGTATGCTCTCCTTAAAGGTATGTTTGCTTACATTATATATCCTTTAAAGTTTCTAGAAAGATCTTTAATACAGGGTCTGACAATTAAGTTTGTGAACTTATTACCAAGCCCTTACATTGGCAGTACATTACAGACAACTCAGCAAGGTTTCATAACTTTAGTATATCAAGGTCTCACATTTGTGCTCCTATTGATGTATGGCGGTGTCTTGCTGAGAGGCACTCATTTTTCTTGTGTGTTTTTGTGTGCACCATTCCAAAATGTCAGAGCTTGAATTAGAACAATGAACAAATATTCCTACATTTCTTATTGAACTTTGCAAGAGTAGAAATGCAATCAGAGATGTGTTAGTTTGAGTGTATGGGGATGCCATGAAGACAATGTCTATGTACAAATGGAACAAACATTTTTCTGAAGGGATAGAAAGTGTCCCTGATGAAGAGAGTTCAGGGCAGCCCGTAATGAGTAGAGCTGGCAAAAAATTACAGAATTTTGTTGAATTGTGCATCAAAATTTTTGGCTAACTGTGAGAAGTTTAGCAGACCAACTGAACATTGATAGAGAAACAGTTAGGAAAATCGTAACTGAACATCTTGGCCAACAACTCATGGCTCTGCATCATGACAATGTAGCAGCTCACACAGCACAATCTGAGGGGAAGTTTTCATCCAGTAAACAAATAATTACATTGGAATATTGTCACTACTCACCTAATCGAGCCCCCAATGACTTTTATCTTCAGCCAAAGATAAAGGTAATATTGAAAGGAAGACATTTTGATGGCATTCAGGGAGTTCAGGGTAAATACAATGACAGCTTTGACAGCCATTCCAGAAAAAGAATTCCAAAATTACTTTGAAGGGTGGACTAGGTGCTGGTATAGGTGCATAGTTTCCCAAAGGGGAGTCCTTTGAAGGTGATGGCAGAGATATTTAGCAATGAAGTATGCAGACCTTTTTCTAGGATGAGTTCACAAACTTAATTGTCAGGCCTTATACATAATGATCTCCAGGCACTCACCTTCTGAACTTGTTTACATGAGCACTTATTAAATGGAGTCTGTGAAATTGTTACCATGTTGGGTGTGGATACAAGCAGCATGGTGATGGTGGTGGGCTGTGATAAGGGTGGTGGCTGTGATAAGGTATCCAGGGTAGTGGATACCTGAGATAAGCACAGATATCACAGCTCAGCACCTGTGAGCTGGGCAAGCTGGGATTTTAGTCCTGGTTCTTTCAATTGACAGTTTCATGACCTTAGGCAGGTATTTTATCTTTCTAAGCATTGCTTTTCTTTCTTTCTTTTTCTTTTTTCTTTTTTTTTTACAAATGATATCACTCTATTTCATTTGGCAGAATCATTACAACATTGGTTAGCATTGCTTTTCTTCTTTTTTTTTTTTTTTTGAGACAGAGCCTCAAGCTATCCCCCTGGGTAGAGTGCCGTGGCTTCACAGCTCACAGCAACCTCCAACTCCTGGGCTCAAGCAAGTCTCCTGCCTCAGCCTCCCAAGTATCTGGGACCACAGGCGCCCACCACAATGCCCAGCTATTTTTTGGTTGCAGCCGTCATTGTTATTTGGCGAGCCGGGGCTGGATTCGAACCCAACACCTTAGGTGTATGTGGCTGGCACCTTAGCCACTTGAGCCACAGGCGCTGAGCCTAAATTATTTTAAAATAATAAATTATAATGCAATAGTGACTCATAGCTGTAATCCCAGTGCTTTGGGATGCTAAGGCAGAAGGATTATTTGAGTTCAGTGGTTTGAGGCTATGGCAAACTATGATGGCAACACTTAACTCCTGCCTGGGTGACAGAATAAGACTCTGTCTCTATAAAACAAATAAACAAATAATTAAATAAAATAAACTCTTGCTTCACAGAAAGATTCAGGCTTAGGGAACCAGGAACTGTGGAGGGCAAAAGTGAGGGGTTGTGAAAACGGGCTGTTTAAATGAAAGTCACCCACACAATGGTAACCTCGGATGCCTTCCCTCCAAAATGCGAGACAAGAAAGAGGCCAAAACCCAGAAAGAGAAAATAAAAGTAGCTTGATGGAGAGAGACAAAAAGAGCAGAAGAAAGTAGTTCCAGAAAAATCCTTATATTCCTGATTCAAACACCAGATATAGGGGGGGGAAAGCCTCATATGTATATTATCCTCAGAGATAACAGAAAATATAGTAGCTAAGACACAAGTATGCATTTTCGATTTAAAGAAGAACAATCTGGCTCATGCCTATCCTAGTAGTCTGGGAGGCTGAGGTGGGAGGATCCCTCAAGCTCAGAAGTTTGAGACCAGCTTGAGCAAGAGCAAGACCATGTCACTACCAAAAATAGAAAAATTAGCTGAGCCTTGTGGTGGGAACCTGTAGTTCCAGCTACTCAAGAGGCTAAGGCAGGAGGAATCACATAAGCCTAGGAGTTTAAAGTTGCTGTGAGCTAAGCTGATGCCTTGGCACTCCAGCCCAGGCAACAGAGTGAGACTCTCAAAAATAAAATAAGATAAAATAAAATTTAGAGGCTTGGCACCCCCTAAGGTGGCGGGTTTGAATCCCCAGCCCGGGCCGACAAACAACAATGATGGCTGCAACCAAAAAATGGCCGGGCATTGTGGCGGGCGCCTGTAGTCCCAGCTACTTGGGAGGCTGAGGCAGGAGACTCGCTTGAGCCGAGGAGTTGGAGGTTGCTATGAGCTGTGATGCCATGGCACTCTACCCAGGGGGATAGCTTGAGACTCTGTCTCAAATATATATATATATATATATATATATATATATATAAACAGAGAGTTAATGATTATTCACCATACAGCCAAAGAATACATCTCACCTGAAAGAGTTCCAAAGGAGTGGAAAAAAAGTAACTTGGTACCTAACAAATGCAAACAATGTAACCTAATCATTGTACCCATATATCAATCTAGAAAAAAAAGTCACTTGTAGGGGGGCGCCTGTGGCTCAAAGGGTGGGGCGCTGGCCCCATATACGGGAGGTTCAAACCCAGCCCGGGCCAAAAAAAAAAAAAAAAAAAGTTACTTGTAGGAAACAGATCATTCAGAGAGAAGAAAACAGATCATTCAGAGAGAAGAAAATTTTACAAACAATTATCTTTAGAGAATTAGAGAAGGCATTCATGAAACAACAGCAGGGTGATGTAAAAAAGGAACATTCATAAAATGAAACCAAAAGCTCTTGAGAATTAAAGACTTGGCAGCAGAAATTTAAAACCTCAATGGAAACGCTGGAAGGTAGTAGAGGATCTCCAGACACTGGAGGGAAAAATTAGAAAGAAAATATGTAGGGCTGGGTGCGGTGACCCACGCCTGTAATCCCAGCACTCGGGAGACCAAGGTGGGTGGATTGCCTGAGCTCACAGATTCAAGACCAGCCTGAACCAGAGCAAGACCTCGTCTCTAAAAATAGCCAGGCCTAGTGTTGGTGCCTGTAGTCCCAGCTACTGAGGAGACTGAGGGAAGAGAATCCCTTGAGCCTATGAGTTTGAGGTTGCTGTGAGCTGTGACGTCAAAGCACTCTACCAAGGGTGACAAAGTGAGACTCTGCCTCAAACAAACAACAACAACAAAAATTAGGAAAAATATGATAGACAGTACAGGACACCTCACATCTGACTCATAGGCGTTCCGTAAAGAGCACAAAAAAATTGTGGTGAGGAGGAAGTCCTCAATGAACCCAAGAAAAATGTCCATAACTGAAGGACACAGGTTTCAGGAACGCGCTAATTGAGGGCCCAAAATTGTGGGCAAAGTAGACCCCTCCAAAGGGACATGATTGTGAAATTTCAGAATACCAGGACAAAAGAAAGAGTCTACGAATTTCCATAGGAAAAAAGGAAGTTGCATAGCCTGGATTGAAAATCAGAAAGACATTGGACTTCTTAATAAGAACATGGAAAACAAGGAGGCAGATGGCCAAGGTGGCTCACACCTGTAACCCTAGTATTCTGGGAGGCCAAGACAGGTAGATTGCTTGAGTTCAGGAGACCAGCCAGAGCAACTGCGTGACCCTGTCTCAACAAAAAGTAGCTGGGCGTTGTAGCTGGCATCTGTAGTCCCAGCCACTCCGGAGGCCAAGAGCAAGAGGATCGCTTGAGCGTAGGAGTTTGAGCCTAAGGTTGCTGTGAGCTATGACGCCATGGCACTCTACCAACGGTGACAAAGTGAGACTCTGTCTTCAAAACAAACAAACAAGGAAAGAATGGATGAATGCTTAAAAATTCTGAGGGTAATTTTCAACTGGAGTGGCTAGTTCCTTTTGAATATGGCAGAAATGGCGCTAAGTAACTTCTGAGCCTACTTCATAAGAAGCCTTGTAATCTCAAGCTAAAGATTCTCTTTCCTGGCTCGGCGCCTGTGGCTCAAGTGGCTAAGGCACCAACCACATACACCTAAGGCCGCTGGTTCCAATCCAGCCCCAGCTCGCACAACAATGACGGTTGCAACTAAAAAATAGCTGGGCGTTGTGGTGGGTGCCTGTGGTCCCAGCTACTTGGGAGGCTGAGGCAGGAGACTCGCTTGAGCCCAGGAGTTGGTGGTTGCTGTGAGCTGTGATGCCACAGCACTCTACCCAGGGGGACAGCTTGAGGCTGTCTCAAAAAAAAAAAAAAAAAGATTCTCTCTCCTGGCTCCGTGCCTGTGGCTCAAGCAGCTGAGGCACCAGTCACATACACCTGAGCTGGCTGGTTCAAATCAAACCCCAGCCTGTCAAACAATAACGACAGCTGCAACCAAAAAATAGTCTAGTGTTGTGACGGGTGCCTGTAGTCACATAGCTGGGAGGCAGAGGCAGGAGAATCCCTTGAGCCCAGGAGTTGGAGGTTGCTGTGAGCTGTGATGCCATGGCACTCTACCCAGGGGGACAGCTTAAGGCTCTGTCTCAAAAAAAAAAAAAAAAAAAGATTCTCTCGTCTTGGCTGGGAGCCTATAGCTCAGTGGTTAGGGCACCGGCCACATGCTCAGGGCTGGTGGGTTCAAACCCAGCCCAGGCCTGCTAAACAAACAAACAAACAAACAAAAACAATAGCTGGGCATTGTGGTGGGTGCCTATAGTCCCAGCTACTAGGGAGGCTGAGGCAAGAGAATTGCTTAAGCCCAAGAGTTTGAGGTTGCTGTGAGCTGTGATGGCATAGCACTCTACTGGGGGTGACAAAGTGAGACTCTTATCTCAATTTAAAAAAAAAATTCTCGGCTCAGCACCTGTGGCTCAGGAGGCTAAGGTGCCAGCCACATACACCTAAGGTGGCGGTTTCTAATCCAGCCTGGGCCCACCAAACAACAATGACGGCTGCAACCAAAAAAAAAAAAAAATGGCCGGGCGTTGTGGCAGGTGCCTGTGGTCCCAGCTACTTGGGAGGATGAGGCAGGAGACTCGCTTGAGCCCAGGAGTTGGAGGTTGCTGTGAGCTGTGATGCCACGGCACTCTACCCAGGGGAACAACTTGAGGCTCTGTCTCAAAAAAAAAAAAAATCATAACATTACAACAGCTAGTTTAGGAAGCCACACAAACATTTGCTTAATCCTAACTCACATCTTGATAAACTTCCATATGGTCAGAACACCAGCTTTTCCTGAAATTCTTAAGCCAGGAAGCTGTCAATAACAGAGAAGTTGGGTGTTTTTATTTTATAATGTTGCGATCAATTATGTTTTATGCTAAATTACCTTGGTCATGAGAGTTGATGTTTCCATTTTTTTTCAATTTGAATTTTTCAGTTACATTAATGTATTTGTAAATTTGCACTATTTCAGCACCTCATTGAAATCTTACAAAGTTCATGGTCACCTGGACACACTCCCACAGTTGTTTCATCTTGGTTTGGCAGCAAGGGCCAAAGTAATGCTGCTGCTGCCGCTTACCCAGTGCAGGCTGGGCTCCCCGAGGATCCGGGTACGTGAGTGATGCCAGGCCTCAAGGGCCAGCAGTGCCTCCTCCACTGAAGCCCCAGAGACAGCACCCCCACGTGTGGTCAGCAGCTGAGCCCACCGCCACACCAGGTATAGTGGTTGCCATTTCACCATCAGACCTACTGCCAACTGCCCGTGGGCAGACCACTGCTGTCGCTGGTGCAGGCACTGGCCTAGCACAGTTCTCACCTGGGGAGCCCAGCTGGGCAGAGAGACTGGACAGGAACTACACCTTGGCTTCTGTGAGGCATCACAACTGGGTGGCAGCTCAAATCAAGAAGTGACAAACTCTGTGAAGAGCCCAGTGGCTTCTTCAGAGGAGAGCAGAGACATAAGGATGCCAGAGAGGCCACTTTACAAGTATTTTGGGTGACAGCCCCTGGAGGTCCTCTAGTTGACAGCCCCAGCTGGATTCCTAGTTGACTGATAGCATCAAATGCCAGCCATTGGAGTGAGTCATCTTTTTTCATTGTTTGAGATAGTCTCACTCTGTCACCCTTGGTAGACTGCCGTAGTGTCACAGCTCACAGCAACCTCCAACTCTTGCATCAGCCTCCCAAATAGCTGGGACTACAGGGACCCGCCACAGTGCCCAGCTATTTTTTTGTTGTAGTTGTCATTGTTGTTTGGCTGGCCCGGGCTGGGTTCAAACCTGCTGCCCCTGGTATATGTGGCTGGCGTTCTTAACCACTGAGCTGCAGGCACCGAGCCTTGAGTGAACCATCTTGGATGTGTGACACAAGTAAGTGCCCCAGCTGCCATCTGATTGCAACCAAACGTGAGATCCCAAGGGAGAGGTGAGGTTATACAAGTCAACACGCAGAGCAGAATGAGTTGAAGTGTTGGGGTGGCCTGTTTTGTAACAGTAAATAACCAGAGCACCCACCTAAAATTCTATACCCAAGCAAACTATCATTGCAGTGTAAAATAAAGGTGCTTTAAAATATTCAATATCTGGCTTGGCACCTATAGCACAATGGTTATGGTACCAGCCACATACACAGAGGGTGGAGGGTTTGAACACAGCCTTGGCCAGCTAAACAATTGCAACAAGAAAATAGCTGGGCGTTGTGGTGGGCACCTTAGTCCCAGCTACTTGGGAGGCTGAGGTAAGAGAATCACTTAAGCCCAAGGGTTTGAGGTTGCTGTGAGCTATGACACCACAGCACTCTACTGAGGGCGACATAGTGAGACTCTGCCTAAAAAAAAAAAAATTCAAGATCTCTAAAGTTTTACCACTTGTTTGACTTTATCACAAAGGATTGCCCAAGAAAAGAAGTAAACACAGAAGGAAGTCACAGTATATAGGAAGTAGGGGAGGGGTTCTTTCCTGAGGGAAGCCTCAGAAAAACACTTCTGACACAAAGGCTGACACCAGGTGCTGAGAGCTAGTCTCTCTGAGAATTGTCCAAAATTAACAACAGACTTAAAATCACACAGATCCAAGAAAACAAGCAAGAACACAAAACAATCTAGGCATATTATATCCAAACTGGAGAAAAAGAAAGAAAAGAAGGGAAGGAGGGAGGGAGGGAGGAAGAAAGGGAAGGAGGGAGGGAGAGAGGGAGGCTGGGTGCAGTGGCTCACGCCTATAATCCCAGCACCTTGGAAGGCCCCAAAGCAGGTGGACTGCCTGAGCTCACAGGTTAGAGACCAGCCTGAGGTAGAGCAAGACCCTGCCTCTAAAACTAGCCGGGCGTTGTGACGGACACCTGTAGTCCCAGCTACTTGGGAGGCTGAGGCAAGAGAATCACTTAAGCCCAGGAGTTTCAAGTTGCTGTGAGATAGGACGCTACAGCACTCTACCCAGGGTGACAGAGTGAGAAAGAAGAAAAGAAAGAGAGGAATGATAGCAGACATTTTGTCAGAAATCATGCTAGCCAGAAGACAAGGAAATAATACCTTTAAAGTGATGGAAAAAATTACCTGTCAACCCAGATTCTATACCCAGCAAAATTTCTCTCTGTCTTTTTCTTCTCTTTCTCTCAGAATAATTGGCACAAATCTTTAAAAAATAAGATTTAGGGCTTAGCGCCTGTGGCTCAAGTGGCTAAGGCGCCAGTCACATACACCCAAGGTGGTGGGTTCAAATCCAACCCGGGCTCACTAAACAACAATGACAGCTGCAACCAAAAAACAATAGCCAGTGTTATGGTGTTATGGTGGGCGCCTGTGGTCCCAGCTACTTGGGGGGCTGAGGCAGGAGACTCATTTGAGCCCAGGAGTTGGAGGTTGCTGTGAGCTGTGATGCCACAGCACTTTACCCAAGGGAACAGCTTGAGGTTCCTGTCTCAAAAAAAAAAAAAAAAAAAGATTTAGGGGCAGTACCTGTGGCTCAGTGAGTAGGATGCCAGCCGCATATATTAAGGGTGGCAGGTTCAAACTTAGCCCCAGCTGAACTGCAACAAAAAATTAGCCAGGCATTGTGGCAGTGCCTGTAGTCCCAGCTACTTGGGAGGCTGAGGCAAGAGGATCGCCTAGGCCCAAGAACTGGAGGTTGCTGTGAGCTGTGACGTCAAAGCACTCTAGTAAGGGTGACAAAGTGAGACTCTATCTCGAAAAAATAAACAATGGGGTGGCGCCTGTGGCTCAGTGGGTAGGGCGCTGGCCCTATATACTGAGGGTGGCGGGTTCAAACTCGGCCCTGGCCAAACTGCAACAAAAAAATAAATAATAAATACATAAGATTTAAAATTGTTAAAAAATAAGATTAGGCTCAGTGCCTATATCTAGCTGGGACTACAGGTGCCCGCTACAATGCCCGGCTTGTTTTAAAGGCCTCACTCTTCCTCAGGCTGGTCTCAAACCTGTGAGCTCAGACAGTCCCCCTGCCTTGGGGCCTTCCAGAGTGGTGGGATTACAGGCGTGAGTCCCCCTGCCCAAATTTTTTGTTCTTGGCTTGGAGCCTGTAGCTCAAGTGGCTAAGGCTCCAGCCACATACGCCTGAGCTGGCAGGTTCAAATCCAGCCTGGGCCTGTCAAACAACAGTGACAACTACAACCAAAAAATAGCCAGGTGTTGTGGTGGGTACCTGTAGTCCCAGCTACTTGGGAGGCTAAGGCAAGAGAATCACTTAAGCCCAGGAGTTTCAGGTTGCTGTGAGCTGTGATGCCATGGCACTCTACCCTGAGCAACAGCTTAAAACTTTGTCTTAAAAAATTATAATAATAAAAATAAGATTTAAAAGATCTCTTTAAAAATAAAAGAGAGGCTGGGGCAGCACCTGTGGCTCAAAAGGGTGGGGTGCTGGCCCTATATGCCAGAGGTGGTGGGCTCAAACCTGGTCCAGCCCCCCCAAAAAAGAGAGAGAGGCTGAGTGCGGTGGTTCATGCCTGTAATCCTAGCACTCTGGAAGGCTGAGGAGGGTGGATTGTAGATGAGCTCAGGAGCTTGAGACCAGCCTGAGCAAGAGCAAGACCTCATCTCTAAAAATAACCAAGTGTTGTGGCAGATGCCTATAGTCCCAGCTACCTGTGAGGCTGAGGCAGGAGGATTGCTTGAGCCCAGGAGTTTGAGTTTGCCGTGAGCTATGATGCCACAGCACTCTACCAAGGGTGACAAAGTGAGACTGTGTCTCAAAAAAATAATAATAATAATGAAAAAAATTAAAGAGAAACTTTTTTTTTTAAGGCTAGTCAAATGAAGCAGTGGGAGTGGAGAAGGAACAAAGGACTCTGTAACTGGTTGTGATCAATTAGTTGTAAACACCACTGAGCTCGGACCAGCCAAGAGAAACTTTTTTTTTTTTTGCAGTTTTTGGCCGGGGCCAGGTTTGAACCCTCTACCTCCAGTATACGGGGCCATGGTGCCACCCGAAGAGAAACATTATTATTTGTAGTATCAAGCCCAAAAGAAGACATGAAAGAAACTTAAATTCATATTACTAAGTTAAAAAGCCTATCTGAGAAGGCTATAGACTGTGTGATTCCAACTATCGGACATTCTGGAAAAGGCAACACTGTGGCAGATCAGTGGTTAGCAGTGGCTGGGGGAAGGAGGGAGGAAGAGGCAGAGCACAGACAATTTTTAGGGCAGTGGAACCATTCTGTACTATAATGGTGGATGCATGTCATAAGTGTGTTCAAACCCACAGAATATACAGCAAGGTGGAGCCTTAATGTGAACTGTGGATGTTGGGAGACACTGATGTGTTAGTGTAGATTCACTGACTGTCTAATGGTCCTGATGTTGAAGATGGAGTCTGTGCATGGTGAGGGGATCTAGGCAACAATCCTTTGCACTTTCTGGTAAGTTTGTTCTGTGAACCCAAAATTTCTTTTTTTTTTTTTTGAGACGAAGCCTCAAGCTATCCCCCTGGGTAGAGTGCTATGGCATCACAGCTCATAGCAACCTCCAACTCCTGGGCTCAAGAGAGTCTCCTGCCTCCGCCTCCCAAGTAGCTGGGACCACAGGCGCC
>CAUYQV010008491.1:0-37798 GCA_963574575.1 Galagoides demidoff | reverse complement strand
TTTTTTTTTTTTTGAGACGGAGCCTCAAGCTATCCCCCTGGGTAGAGTGCAATGGCATCACAGCTCATAGCAATCTCCAACTCCTGGGCTCAAGCGAGTCTCCTGCCTCCACCTCCCAAGTAGCTGGGACCACAGGTGCCCGCCACAACACCCGGCCATTTTTTGGTTGCAGCCATCATTGTTGTTTGGCGGGCCCGCCGGGCTGGGGATTTGAACCCGTCACCTTAGGTGTACATGGCTGGCGCCTTAGCCGATTGAGCTACAGGCGCCGAGCCTTAATTTCATCTTTAGATTGTATTGTAGAAATACAATTCATTTTTATGTATCCTACAATCATGTTGAGTTTATTAGTGTATTCCTTAAAATTTTCCATATACAATACCATACTATCTACAAATAAAGATAGTTTCACTTATTCCTTTACAATCAGCATACCTTTCATTTTCTTGCCTGATTGTATGGTGAGAACCTCTAGTACAATATTAAATAGAAGCGATGAGAGCAGACATTTTTGCCTTGTTCCTGGTCTTAGGGAACAGCATTTAGTCCTTCCCCACTAAATATGATGTTTGCTATTGGCTTCCAATATCTTCATAGTCATTACATATTCTGAGTCATTACAATTTTGAGATTTCAAATCCTCATGTTTGCAAGTGTCTCAGTCTATTTGGACTGCTATACCAAAATGTTTTACACTGGATAATTTACAAACAACAAAAATTTATTGTCCAAGTTCTGGAGGCTAGACTGTCCTAGATCAAGGCACCACCAGATTTCAGATGCTCACAGGTAGCACTTTGTATATATCCTCACATGGCATAAGGGGAAGGCAGCCCTCTAGAGCAGAGGTTCTCAACCTGTGGGCATGACCCCTTTGTAATAATGAAAGTACATCCTGCATATCACATATTTACATTACAATTCATAACAGTAGCAAAATTACAGTTATGAACTAGCAACAAAAATAATTTTATGGTTGGGGGTTACCACAACATGAGGAACTGTATTAAAGGGTCATGGCAGCAGGAAGCATTAGGAAGATTGAGAACCACTGCTCTAGAGCATCTTTTATAAATACACTAATCTCATTCACAAGGCAGAACCCTCATGACCTCATCACCTCCCTAAAGCCCCACACTCTAGCACCCTCACTTTTGTGATTAGTTTTTAACATATGAATTTGAGGAAGCACATTCAGACGATAGCAAGTATTGTTCACATTTTATAAAGAATAAAAAAAAAATCTGTTAGGATCCATATTCCACAGTACTTGTACAGATATAACAGCAGCAGTTTACATTGGGTCATGGGGAGGAGTATCTGGAGTGAGTCTCATAATACAGTCCTGGCTGTCTTCTTAACTCCTGGATCTATTCTGAATCTCACTTTACTGCAAATTAGAGTTACCAACCATAGTTCCTTCTGTTTCTCTGTGAGAACCACGTAAGTACATATGAAAGTGCTTTGGAAAATGCAATACCTTAGGCCAGTGGTTCTCAACCAGTGGGGCATGACCCATAGGAACTGTATTAAAGGGTCGCAGAATTAGGAAGGTTGAGAATCACTGCCTTAGGCAAATATTAAAAAATTATTATGTATTCCTGCTAAACTATCTATAGTTTTTCTCCAGTATTGATAATAATCATATTTTTTTTGAGACATTCTCACTATGTCACCCTCGGTAGAGTGCTATGGCATCACAGCTCACAGCAACCTCAAATTCTTAGGCTTAAACAATTCTCTTGCCTCCACCTACCAAGTAACTGGGACTACAGGTGCCCACTACAACACCTGGCTATTTTTTTGTTGCAGTTGTCATTGTTGTTTAGCAGGCCTGGGCTGGGTTCAAACCCACTAGCCTTGGTGCATGTGGCCAGCGCTGTAACCGCTGTGCTATGGACGCTGAGCCACTAATATTATTGAAGAAATCAAATCCTTTCCATTCTTCATATGTATAATTGATGATTCTGTATTATTGTTAGTAAAGTTTTTTTTTAATTTTCACTCTAGATAAAATAAAATTTTCTCTCAATCTATGTCTGCTTATATTTAATCAAAAAGTAGAACTCAGACTCAATCTCTAAACATTTTTCTGTATATTTTTAAAATGAAGCTTTTTACTAAATCAGGAAAAATATTTTGAAATAATCCACAAATTATTTGTTTCTTAAATATTTTTAAACTTGTGTTATGTTAGAAACATGTCAGTTAAAATCTTTTCCCTTCAGTTTCATCATTTGTAAATTGAGGGGATGAAGAGCACAACCATCTTTCCAATGACAAAATTCATAATTTTTAGATTCTTTGAAAAAGTCTAAATAAGATTATTACCCTGATATACAATTTTTCTAAAGACCAATTCAAGTAGCTGTCTGATTTATTATTATAATGCCTCTTTCAAATATTATTTTTGAATTCTCTGTTAACTGGTGTTTTTTACTTTTTTCTGATACCAACACAATTAATTTTTTTCTTTGATTTTAAACAGATTACTTGCTTTCCAACATTTAATTATGTCTGTCATAAGTAAAACTTTTCATGTAATGGAATTATTTAAACAATGTTTTATTAATGGAAAACAGTATTCTCAGGATTAATTCCTACATGCCTTTGATATATATTTATTCACATTTACCATAATGCATAATAGCATGCTACTGTTTTAGAGCACAGTGATTTGCAAAGTGATAATCACTCAGTAAATGTGGATCTATCTTCCATATTTGCAGAATTTAAGAAATGCCAACATCACTTTGATTTTCAACCCAGATTTGATTCCTCTGACATGCGTTCATATAGCTGCATACATTAACTTATGGTGTTAGCTATTTAATGTCACATTTCCTTGTTAATAATTATTAATGTCCATCTACCCTCTATTCAGACTAGAGGGTCAAGACTTCCTGTGTTTAGGATAATGAATAAGCAAATCCAGAAGAAAGGTGCTATTACTGGAGTATATTTCTGTCACCCTAGCTAGACTGCAGTAATATCATCATAGCTCACTACAACCTTAAACTTGTGGGTTCAAGCAATCCTCCTGCCTCAGCCTCCCTAGGACTACAGACAGGTGCATGCCACCATACCTGGATGATTTTCTATTTTTGTAGAGATGGAACCCTCTTTACAGACTGCTCAGGCTGGTCTTGAACTCATGACGTCAAGCAATTCCCCCACCTTGGCCTCCCAGAGTGCTAGGATTACAGGCCTGAGCCACCATGCATATTTTGTCTGAAAAAAATGTTCCTTCTTAAAATAACAGAATCCATATTATTGAAACACAAATTGTACATGTTGTACATTATCATTTAAAGCAAATCAGGGAATAACAAAAAATTAAATACTGAATAAATGATTTTGTTGGAGGATAGAGAGTGGTCAATTTTTTTTTTTTTTTGTACCTTCTATCCACTTAGAAATTGCTAAACATTGTACAAGTGGTCAAGCATCTGAGAACTGCTATTGGGACATGCTCCAGCACATTCAGACCATAGTATTGTTCCCATTTTATAGAGAATTGAAAAAAAAAAAAACATTAGCATCCATATTCCACAGTACTTATACATGCACCAACTTAATTTGTGGGCAACCAGGATAATCAATTTTAATGCATAAATAAAATAACATACATATTTGTGATAAAAATTAGTAAATAAGGCTACCGCTGAACCAGAATAAAATCCAGACTATGCTCAACACAATGAAAAAGATAAGAAATGATCATATCTTACAACGCCTGATCATGGGAGTTGAGCTGCAAATCTTACTGGTTCTGTCACTTAGTCCCTATCCTGCTGCCGTAAAGGAATAGCTGAGGCTGAGTAAATTATACAGAGAAAAGGTATATTTAGCTCCCAGTTCTGCAGGTTGAACAAGAAGCACAGTACCTCAGCATCTGCTCAGCTTCTGGCGAGGGCTTTTTGCTGAGTGAAAATATGGTAAAGAAGGTCAGAAAGGAACTGGGCATGTGTGAAGAAAGACCAAACCTCAGGAGAATCCGGGCTTTATCACAACCCACTCCCACAGGAGTGAATCCACTTCCTTGAAGAACAAATCGAGTCTTATAAGAGCAAGAACTTACTCACTTCTGGGACCACACCTTGCATGAGGGATCCACCCCTTATGACCTAAACACCTCCCACCAGGCCCCACCTCCTGGTACCACCACAGTGGAGATTAAATTTCAACGTGAGATTTGATAGAGACACGCAAACTTTATTCAAATCTTAACAGTCACCCAGTACAAACTGTTTGAATTTTCTAATCTCTTTTCTCTAACAAACTACCCTATTTTTTTAAATGGATAGTCTTTTATGATTTCCACAGAAAAGGTAGACTTTACATAAGAACGTTTTGTACATATAAAGAGCTGAATGGAATAGTAGTGCTAAACCAGCAAAGCTCTTTAAATATTTTTTCATCACATCTTACATGGATTTACTGTACCTTTTGTCAAAGGGGTTACTTGATGCCTTATTATGTCTATGTCTGTTTTAAAATGAGCACCTGATGCAGTGCCAATGTTCAAATCTTAGCTCCTCAAATACTATCTAACATCGCATTCTAGTTACGGAAGTAATTTGCATGTGTGATTAGAAGAAAAAATGCAAAATTTTAATAGCATCTCAATTTTGCAAAGCACTTCACTGTTCATGAAATACTTCTACAAACAATATTTCAATTTGATTATCACAACAATCCTATAAGGTAGGGAGAGTAGGACTCATATTCTAATAATACTTGCAGGTGTAACATATTTTTAGTGGTTAACTAGAGTTACACAAATGATATACTTGCAAGGCCAACTGAAGTGCCTTAAGCCAAATTTGTTTCCATGATGGATTTTTAGAAGTCATTTCATCCAAGTCTCACATATCATAGATGAAGAAACTGAGCCCCACAGTGGCACAGTGACTAATCTAATGTCATTAACCAGTTAGCAGTAAAAATCTAGAAACTAAAGCCTCCTGCCTTTAGAACAGTTTTTCACTATATGAAATTAACTAAAGTTAAGGGCAAGCTATTGTGAAAGAAGGTGAAGGATGCTGTTAATTTCGTTGCTCCTTGCATGTATTTCTTCCCAAGGGACAAGTGTTTGGGTATGACCACGTATGTCTCACTCAGTCCTACTTCATCTTCTTGGGCTTCTACCAACAATGCTAAACGTGCAGGTGTGTTAGGAAATAGTCATCGCTGCAACTAGCATTGCTCCATCCTCCACCCTAAGCCCTAGAAGTACCTCCACAGCCCTACAGTAATACAGAGGAAGCCACATTTGTAAGTAAACCAGGCAGCATTCATTATAAAGGGTGAGTCTACGTCCTTACAGCCATATTACGGACCTACTGCTTTAAAACTGAGTATTATCTCATACTCTCTCAGCTACAAATTTTTTTGTAGAAATCTCTGCTATTGGAGCAGGGAGTGGAAAGGAATAGACCTTGAAAGATTGTGACCACCATAGCATTGAGAGGAAGTTTACAGCCAGGACTGGTTCTTTGTTAAAGAATCTACCTGTCTGGCAAAATCAACCTTTATAATGGCATCCGATTAATTGTAATGTGACGCCCAGATAATTTTGAGGGAGAAAAGGACTTCTCTTTGCCGTGTGGGTCAGTAGAATCCAATTAGGTCATTTGGAGGTGACAAATATCATACTTAGTTCAAAATGTTATTTGATCAATAGCATGTGATTAAAATATTTAAATATACCAATACCTTACAGTTTTGGTATATCTTATTCCACATTATGAACTTAAATGCATTCATTTTGTTACTAATTTAACATTACTATACTTGATAATCTTAATTTTATAGAGGAATAAGTTATAAAAATATGTATATGCATAATATCTGTATTCATTACAAAATTTTACAAAATATCCTCTACACATCAGCCACCTCTTTATAAAATTTTGTAATGAATATTTTGTAAATAAAGGTACATTTAGCTACAATTTCTCATTTTCCCTATGCATGGCAACTTGTGGGATATCCTCTATATTAGTGGTTCTCAACCTTCCTAATGCTGTGACCCTTTAATACAGTTCTTGTGGGTTGCAACCCACAGGATAAGAACTGCTGCTCTATATAGTCTTGTTTAATCTTCATGATAAACCTGAAAGGTACATGTTATTTTATAGTGAAGTCCAGTATCTTGTCAAAGATCCCATTGCTAAGAAATGGAAGACTTGGGGATTAAATCTAGGGTTGCCTAACTTCAAAGCCCATTTTATTACATAGATTCTCTATCATGAAAAAAGAATGAGAAATTAAAATCCATTGATAAAAGAGTATAATTTCACTAGGTACCTAGAGCTTCTAGGAATTGACTTCAAGTAGGTGCTGCCTGATTGCCTCTCCCCTTATTTATATGCAGAAATCTCAACTTCTGTGGTGTTCATGGCAATCTTATTAGCATGACTGCACCCTCCATTAGAGACTGTCATTTCCACGCATCATGCTTCTAAGGCATTTTGTGGAGAATGGGACTGAGGAAATGATCTCGCTGATTCTGGCAACATCCCAAATATTTGCCTCTTTCACTATAGGTGATGTGACAAACAGACATATACACATTCTGGTTACCTGGGAAAATAGTCCCAGGAAGAAAATCCATGGCTGAATATTAATTTTCATAATAAAAGCAAAGAAGAAATGTGGAGATGGTATGAAGGCCTAATTGGGTCTGAGTATCCTGTTCTGAAAACCTCTATTTCTCCAGTATTTTCTGTCTTTGTCTGAGACCAATTGCTTATTTTAACCTGAAGACTCCAAGCTCAGTGTCAAACTATTAATGGAGTTATAGGAGTGCATTACATTATAGGAGTTACAGAGTGACAACTGAAGTAGAAAAATGAATTTTATCAACCTTTATGTTAATTCTATTTTATATTCAAATAAGTGTTACAATGGGTCCCTCTTTAAAAAGAAAAAAAAACTGGGTTTCAAGGGACTAGAAGATGGAACAAGCGCCTGAGTAAGCATTGTAATGCAAAAAAAATAGAATACCTGGAAGCAAAACTCAAGTCAAACACTTAATACACATGAGAACCAGAGAGGCCCCCAGGATGCTTTATTTGAATTACATGCAAATGTGTGAAGTTTAGCAAAGTTTAACAAAAACCATAGTAAATCTCCATTGTTATTTTATTTCTAATATTGAAGAATTCTGGTATGGAATTAAAAATCTAAATGTGTACTGAAGTTCAATATAAAGTAATGCTAAGGCATTGTCTTTCTTAAACAGGCTATATGCTATCACACATATTTCTGATTAAAAAAAATACTATAGTAAACATTTTAGTTTACAAGACTTGGTTTCATTTCTGGGCTTGGAAATGAGTGCTTCATTGATTTCAATAACAAATTAATTTCAGTAAAAATTATAAATAATGGACATGTCTTTGCTGAGGGCTTCAAGATACAGCACTGTGACTTCACTGAGAACAAGAACAGGGCCTTGTTTATTTAGTTAAGGAATAAAAAAAGAGAGAAACTAAATCACCACGTGTGGTATATAGGATGGGAGAAATGTAGAAAAACTAATTGCTATGCTAGTCAAGGCAGGGAAAAATCACCACCATTTGTGAAGACAAAAATAGGCATTGCTTGTGTGGACCCTGGTGGATGGTAAGGATGTTCACTGGCCTAGAGGCACAGTGAGCTGGTGGATGGTGAGGATATTCACTGGCCTCAAGGCATAGTTAGGAATGTGACAGGAGAAGCAAAAGAGCATCTGGTCTACCTGGAGTCCAATTCGGGCTCTGTCCTCAGCTATGAGACTCAGGGCGAGTTATTCAAAGTCTCTCACCTCAACTGCTTTATCATAAAATGGAGCTTGTAATGATATGGACATCTTAGGATTCTTGTAATAATCAAATGAATTAATATCCACAAAGTGCTTAGATTATAGCCTGAGACATATGAAGTCCTATAAAAGAGGGAGCTATTATTATTCTGTGTAGAACAAAGTCATAGTTAAAAGAAAATGTGTATAGAATAATGAATAATTGTTTGGAGTGGAGTGGGAGTAATACATGTAAAAAATAAAATTCCAATGATAAATTGATAGTCTACTATAGAAAGCACTGAATACCAGGGGAGTTTATTCTAAATTATGTAGGAAGTAGGGAGCAAATAAAGTTTTGTTTTCTTTTTATCTTTAATTTGGAGGCTAAATTAAATTAGAAGTGCACCTTAAGAAGATGAATCTGGCCTTGGGGCAAAGGATGGACTCCTGGAATAGATGCAAATAAAGGCTATTGCAGAAAGCAGACCAGGAATAAGAAGAGACTTAATTAGGGTCAGGGCTGTAGGAATGGAAAAGAGAAGAGAATCTCTCATCTGTCCATGATAAAAAATTAAATAACTTAGATATCAGGGAGAATTTTTAAAAAGTTACTGATAACTCTGTTTCAAGCCTGGGAGATTGCAATGTAATTACATAAAACAGAGAAGCCGAGAAACTCCCATGGAGTAACAGTGAGCAGTTGCCTTTGAAAATGATGAGTAAATTGTCCAAAAGACATCCTATTGGCAACTCATCTGAAGATGACAGTCTAGAACTATCTGTATAGAGACAATAATTGAAGAAATAAGAATAGATATGATCTCTGAGAATGAAAAGTGACTCTCAGAATTAAAACTTAGAAAATCCTATTCTGTAAGAAGCACAAACAGCTAGAAAGTAGGCCGGACATGGCCTGAGTAGTAGACAAGATCACCACGTATAAAGTCACCCAGACTTCACTGACATCAGATTTTTATCACCCTCCTGTTTCCAGTGGAAATAATCCTACCTGACATTCCACAGCTTTAAGGGAAAGAGAAATATTCTTCCTTAAGTTGCTATGCTTTTTGTGATTTTTTTGTCATTGTGGAGGAGTCATAAATATTCTTCCTGAATGCAAGATGGAACCTGATCCCAGGTTCAAACTTTAAGCCTATAAAAAGTAACTTGTAAACCATCTCCTGTGTCACTGCGCAAGGACATAAAGATCATTCTTTCTGATCTGACTCGGCTTTATTATTAGAATGATAACAATAGCAGAAGACATACCCATGCCTCACATGTCTCTCTGTTCACAGTCACTATATACATTAATCCTTCTAGAAGAAAATACTTCCTGTACTTTAACCTTCTGCCTTTTTGATATGAGGACTATTACCACACCAAAGTAGAATCTATAGAATTAAAGGAATACGAAATAGATAAAATTATTTTCTTTGAGGAAATTAAACTCTTTCACCCTCAAACTGTCATTGGTAAACTCTACATTCTCTCCATCTCCCCCCTCCACATATTCAACTTTCTTCTTGACACTAAAATCGATACCATTTCCTGGGACTTCTGCTAACCTCACTGCAGACCCCCCTGATATCATCCCACTGTTTGCATTGTCCCATAACCTCTAGCATCTCTGAAGCACTCAGTCCACAGCCCCAAAGTTTATCTTGTCTTTTTCTCTTCCTTTTCTCCTTTTTAGGATCAGAATAAGACCTTTCACTTTAACGGATCCTTTGAAGCCTCAAGTCTTGTTCCAAGCCTATATGTTGACTTTGTAAAATTTACTTTTCTATGTTTATTATTTTTTGAACTATAATTTATCATGGATCTATTATTGTAGACCTTTATTGGTTTTACATCCACTTACTCTCTTTTAAGACCCTCAATTTTGCTTTGAAAGAAATATTTCATTTCCACTATTCATATAGGCAATTTGGATAGGTCCCTAAGAATAGAATATGTGAACGGGGCATAAGGCAATTGTAGCATTTCAGGACCTGAAACCAACAATCATTGACACAGCGATGGGCAAATGAACCTACTCAGGCCTATGAGAGGGGATCCAAGAACTTATGTGGGAGCTACAAAGAGAGTTTCTTTTTTCTTAGGGGCAGGATGCCGTGATGATAGGAGTCTGAAGTTGCTTGGGAACACCACTGAGGTTTGCAGGTAAGCTGATTAATATAGTCCTTCAAAAAATGAATACGGTTTAAACCAGTCATCAGTCACTTAAAATCATATATCCTGTTGATGCATCCATTATGAGTCAGGCACCATCTTCAGTGCTAGAGAAACAGAAATTAAATAGACATACCTGTGTCCACAAAGAACTCACAGTACAGTAGATAAAATAAACATACAGAGGGTGCTAAAAAATGTATGAACATTTTAAGAAAGGAAAAAACTGTATTAAAATTGTAATACTCTAAGTATTGACTTCTGCAAATACAAGAGATACCAGATACAATATACAAGACAACAAACATGACTGGTATATATTGAGTATACTCAGTCAGGTTTGACTTTTGCAATTACAAGAAATATAAGATAAAATATATAACATAACAAACATTATCAGTATATACTGAGTATTACAATATTTCCTTTATTATAAAGGAAAAAAGTGTAATTAAAATGTGCATACATTTTTTGGCACCCTCTGTGTATAAAGATAATAAATCACCAAAAAAGAAAATCTAGAAACTGACTTAAACCTCCAAGTTTTAAAGAACTAGTTGCATTACTGTGTTTTCCAGATTAAGAGAATGGAGTATATTCACAAACAACTGAGTTTTCCAGGTATTACCACCCATCAAAAATGTATAAATAAGTAAATAAATAAACCCCAAACTGGATAGGAGAATGGATAAATGTAATATAATCACAAAATAGACTATGATGCAACAGAGAATTTATAACTGTGTGGATAACACTAAATAAAGTAGATCAAAGGAGACATACAACATGATACTGCCTCAGTCTATTTGTGTTGGTATAAAGGAATTCCTGAGGCTGAGTAACTTATAAAGAAAAGAGGTTTCTTTGGCA
The DNA here is from genome assembly GCA_963574575.1 of Galagoides demidoff. Lineage (NCBI taxonomy): Eukaryota > Metazoa > Chordata > Mammalia > Primates > Galagidae > Galagoides > Galagoides demidoff. The sequence continues at coordinate 26,961 of CAUYQV010008491.1, read as the reverse complement.
CACAGTTCTACAGGCTGTACAAGAAGCATCATGCCAGCATCTAGTTCTGGCAAGGGCTGCAGGAAGCTTTCACCCCTGGCGGAAGGCAACAGGGAGCAAGCATCACATGGAGAGAGGAAGGACGTGAGAATGATGAAAGGGGTACCACACTCTTAAACAACCAACTCTCATGTGAACTGATAGAGCAAGAACTCGATCATTACCACAGGGAGGGGACCAACAGCCTCCCGCCAGCCCCCATCTCCAACTTTAGGGGTTAAATTTCAGCATGAGATTTGGAACAGACATATATCCAAACTATATTAGATATCATTTATATCAAGTTTGAAAATAAGCAAACTCTAAAATAAGTAAATTATAGACAAATATATCATATTGAAATTATTTTTAGGCATCATTCAAGACAGTGGTTACGTCAGTGAAGAGTGGGTGGCAGCCAGGGATTAAAGGGAACCTCAATATTGACAGCGTTCCACTGCTTAAGTTTAATGGTGGCCTCTGAGTGTCCAGCTTATAGTCATGTGTTATACTTGTACATATATATATATATACATTTTATATAGCAAATACTTATTAAAATATCCTTTTCAAAACTATCTCCTAAATATGATGACTCGCTCATATGTACTTTCCATGTTCATAATTTAAAAACCTATCACTAGTCATGTTGACCCAGATATTGCAAGGGTTTAACAAGTTTTACTAGATGAATCCCTCTCCTATGTAGATTTAGGCAGCTATAGCAGAAGACAGTTTTAAGTTTAAATGAACATATTTTCTTCTTGGTTCCATATTCCTATAATGTGATTCATATTTACAAAGTGATTTAATTTTGAAAACTGCAAGGAGATTCAGGAAATGACATTTACACCATTAATCTAAATGTACATATAAACAACCTTAAAACACTTGATCATTAGTTCCAAAATCCTTCTAACAAAAACAACAGATAAATGATTTGAAGACAAGCCACAGCTGCAGTTGTGTTGAACTCCTGGGTTTGTTTCATTTGAGTTTAATTATTTCTAATGAAACCACTCCCTCTGTTTGGCCCTAACTAAGGCGTAGGATCACTTGAACTGTGCTGGCAGGTCTCAACTTGTAAGCACAAGTGGCCTCTTTAACCCACAGGCGTGCTGCCTTACACCTGGTACAGGCAGACAGAAGGAGATTAGGACTGGTGAGTGGAGCTCAGTTGTGTCTGTCAACATCAGTCAATGCCAAGCTGTGGGAACAATTGTCGAAAATGTAGGATCAGGTCCTGCTCGTGAATTAGCTTTTCATCCCATTCAATCATGTTACCAAGTACCTACTACATACAAGGCACTCAACCAGGTGTTTGAAGTGATTAAAAGGATGAGACCCAGGTCCTGCTCAGAGGAATTATTCCCCAGGTAAATGTTACAACAGTAGTTCTCAAACCCTAGCTTGTGTCAGAGTCAACTGGAGAGCTTGTCAAATCACAGGTTTTTGGGTTCCACGGTCAGAATTTCTGATGCAGTAAATCTTGAGTAGGGCTTAAGAATTTGTGTTTCTAACATGTTCCCAAGGAAGACAATGCTGTAGGTTCAGAACCACATTGTGAGAGTCATTGTGATGGATTTTTTCAGAGGACCAAGACTCTCTCAAATTCTTGAGAGATAGCCATTGAAAAATTTACTTGAAAGAATTTTCTTACACATTTTTTTAAATATTGGCACTGGTAATTATAATAATAATCAACTATTGACACAGTCTTTATTACATACCAGGCAGTGCTAACTAATTTACATGTGTTGCTTCTATAGATCTTCACAGAAACTCAACCAACCAAGTTTTTTTAGTCAAACCACTTGACATCTTGGGCTGGATAATTCTTGGTTGTAGGTGGTTGTCTTGTGCATTGTAGGGTGTTTAGAAGTTTTCCTGGCCTCAGCCTTAGATGCCAGAAATAACCCCTCTTCAGCTGGGACAACCAAAAATACCTCCAGACATTGCCAACTGTCCCTGTCTGCAGTTGAGAACCACTGCCCTAGATAGATAGTTTAGAAAACACCTAGCCATTTAGCATCCTCACCTACCAGGAGGCCGTATGTACTTTTACTCCAGAAGCACATAATGTTAAGCTGGAAAGAAATGCGAGACAATCTGAAGGAATGCACTCACTTTCAGGTAAGGAATACATGTTCCATTAGAAGTATTACAGCACTCTGCCAGCAGTGAGGAGGAATTCAGATAAATACTGACTTCTTCTACAATGCACAGACTTTTCTTCATTTTGCTGCCCCCATTTATTCTCAAGAAATATTCCCAGCCCATGTGCACTCATGACAAGTGTGTTTTACTCTGTGCCAGAAAAAAACAACCAGCGCGGCTTCTTCCCGGTGTATGCCACAGAATGGATGAGAAAACGTAGTGGGATCCCTGGGGAAGTTTTGTCAAAAGGCAGGTCCAAACAGAACAAACTGATGAGAGACAAAGACACTCATATTTAATATAAACCTGCCGGGGTCTGCCTTTCAAAAAGACAGCTCTATTGGTAAAAATACAGAGTTTGCTCAATGTGAAGAAATCTTGTAATCACGTACAATTACAAAACCTATAAATGTTAGCAAGTTGAATCACTCATCCAAGTAGTTTTCCTTGTCCACAGTGCAAATTGCAATAATTGGATGAAGACATCTGCACTGTTTTAACCTGTCACGTTAAATATCTATATTTTGTAACTCATCTTGATATGTGTTAATTGAGCAAAAAAGACATCTTTAAAATGGTTATCATAAGATAATCACACCCTAGGGCATTGTGAAGCAAGAGGTACTGCTCCAGATCTGTGATTCTCCAAGGATATGATTATCACATGATAGCTGCCACACCTCCTGAAGTGCTACCTCTGAGAGCTGACTCCTGACTCAGGTGGCTGGGATAAGTCCCTCTGCTTCTCACAACATTGCATTCATATCTTCCCAGGAGGTTGTGTGGTTTCTCAAAAATAATACCTTGAGGCAAGACAAAGCCAGAAAAATAGTGCCCTTTAGAACAAGACAATCACAGGGAAAGTTAAAACTTGATTTTTTGGAAAATATATACACACACAATATTCTATTTTGGCGACCATTCTTTCCAAACTTCAGTTGGACATTCTTACTCCGTATGCCTTCCTTCCTCCTTAATGTCCAAGTCATTGCCACCCAGGTGCCCTCTACTGTTTCGATGATGAACTAGCCATGTATTTTGATTTTTATCTAGTTATGTATTGCTCATACCCTAGGCTGAATATCAGGGACTTTTTTTTACACCATAAACTCTTGCTTAATGCAGTTACTTTTTTGTTCTAAGAACACAATGCAAAAGACAATTTAGTGGATTAAATCAAATGTATTGATTTGCAATGTTGAAAATGACCTTATTTGGTTTTGTCAATTAACTCCATAATCAGCCCCTTTGCCCACAAAATATTGTGAGGTATTACCAAGTTATTTGGTTGCACATTCTAAGGAGAATCTGTTCCCCTAACAGCAACTATAGCCATGGGCTCTCTTAAATTAACATGTAATCCATAGCAATATTTCTTTTTTTATTATTAATAACTATGTACATTAATGCAATTCTGGGGTACAGTGTGGTGTTTTCATATACAATTTGAAATATTTTCATCAAACTGGTTAACAAAGCCTACATGTCATTTTCTTAGTTATAATAGCAATATTTCTTAAAGGTGATGCTGGAGTCCAACATGGAACGAAAATTACATTTCCTTAATTTGTTACTTCAGCTTTTCATTTTTTTTTTCCAAATGAAGAGTTGCTATTATTGCAATGTTTACTTTTGAATACATAAACTGTGAAATAATGACAAAAACACTTGAAAAGTAGCCAGAAGATAAGAGGGAAAATTCTCTATCAACTGTATCCCAGATTTTTAATAAAGAAGACTATGAAATGCTTTAAGGCTGTTCTTAAAACTCCAGTTGTAAAAAGGAAGGAGACTGTCAGCCCTCAGCAATGTATAAACAGATGCTGGGTGCATTTTCCTGCTCTGAGTGCATGAAGTCGTCTTTGTTTCAAGTTTCCTTGGCAACCCTTCTTGAAGTATACACTGGAAGAACAGGTCCTAAATGGAGTCTGGACTGAAGAGGGCCTTCAAAAAAGAGTCTGAGTTTCCTATTTTTATTCCTTCAGAAGGACACGTGTGTAACCAAGAATGCACAAGAAAGGAGAACACGTCATTTTCTGCCATCGAGCTACCCCTGTGACAGTGAGAGAAGGATTTTTGAAAGCCTGTGTTGTTTCTCTGGCTCTAAGACCTCTAGGGAGGTATGGACTTCCTAGAAAGTTCTTTATAAAGACCATTTTCACCTCCGAGCTACCTCAATAGCCAATGATAAGTGGGAGCTATTTGTTTTGGTGATGCTCAGACTCCCAGTGAGTTTTCTTCATAGGAAATTTTCATGACGTCATCCTCAAGGATAAAAGTTTACTGGAATTGTTAATAGTCAACTTTTTCATTTGATTAATACCTTGCTTAATCATTGTCTGTATCTGAGGCTTCTACTTCTTAACCCCCTGTTTGGATCTTACTTCCCTCTCCTAGATTACTGTCCCTGTGATCACAGCTTGCCTACCACCAGACCCGATATCCCACGCTATCTCTGTCAATGTCCTTCTCAAAACATTCTTCTTATGTGGCTGTGTGATTGCTATCACTATTTTCTCTTCTTCTGTTTTCTTATTTTACTGACAGGATCAGGGATAGGGAAAGGCATTTGTCTCAGCATAAGAGGATGCCAAAAAACTCAATAGCCAAAATGAATTATACTTTAGTACAATCTATAAAAAAAACAATCAAAATTAAATGCAAAAAAAATCAGTGATGCATGCAAAAAAATCATTGATTACCAAAATCGTTTAAAAAAAGGATTCATGCTGATTTGATCAAGGTACTACTCACTAAGACACTTTGACCTCCCTTTTAGTACCCTAGCATGCCATGCCCAACCCCTAAATTTTACATCATCAGTCATAGAACTTCTATTCCATAACCTTTTAGTTAGCACTTTCATGACATATCACCGTCTTGCCATCATTATCCATTACACACACAATCAAACGCATACACACACATATACATAGCATTCATCATCTCTTCTCATTTAATTATCATTAGAGGTTTTCTTGAATATTCTCTCCAGATATGGTATATAGATAATACATCCTCTGACTTCTAACACATCCTCAAATATTTTTCTTCTGCCCAGACAAGTGAGTGATATGTTGGCTGGATGTAGGATTCTTGGATTGCCTTCTTTTTCTCTCAGTATTTTCAGAGGTTATTCTATTGTCTTCTGTCTTCCAGTGTTGTAGACGAGAGGTTTGATTGCCAGTTTTATTCTTGGTTTTTTTTGAAAACAGTTTGTTCCTTCTTTCTGTGAACCTGTACAATTTTCCTTCTATCCTGTAAGCTCAGGAAGATTACTGGGTTGAACTGAGGTTGTTTTTTCTTTACAACCATTCCTGGAACTCAGTGAACCCTTTCAATCTGGCTTAAACCTTCCTTCAACATAAGGAAACTATCTCCTGCCTCATGTTTTTGGTTTAATTATTTCCTCTTCTCCTCTGACTCTTATTTCTCCTTACAGAGTCTCTATTATTTGTATCTGGGGTGCCCTATATCTGTCCTCCAAAATCATTTACCTTTCCCTCTTATTTTCTCTTATCTTCTTAATTCTGAGGTGAGGTTTTTTCTTCCCTCACTTAATCTTCCTGACCACCAATGCAGAACTCAGGGTGACTATCTTCTTCAATTCATGTGTTGATTTTTTTCATTCAAAATTGTGAGTTTTTTAGGTGCAATAATTTGAGAGGTTTTATGCTATATTTGAACCTCGCGTCTCTTGTTAATTTTTGTCCAAGTTGTTTTCTGTCTCCACCAGCTGCTCCATTTCATTTGGGAGCTACATATTTTGGATATTGTTCTGCTATCATTACTGAATCCCCTAGTTTCCTCTGCCAATTTCTGACTCATTCTCAGACCTCAGATCCACCCTGTGGAGATAGAAGTTTTCTGCTCCCACAGGCCATCTCCAGCAGGTGGTCTGTCAGTTTGCTGCCTGGGCATGAGGAGGAAGACCCTCATCACCCTACTCTCTAGTCCAGGTGTGATGGTTAAGTTCATGTGTCAATCACACTCAGTAAGGGGTGCCCAGAAGCTGGTGAGACACTATTTCTAGGTGTCTGTGAGGTGTTTCCAGAAGAGATTAGCATTTGAATCAGGAGACTGAGTAAAGAAGATCTGTCCTCCTCAACATCGCAGGCATCACCCAATCCATTGAGGACTTGGACAGAATAAAAAGTGGAGAGAGGGCCAATTCTTTCCATCCCTTCCCCTTCTCCTTGAGCTGGGAAATCTATCTTCTCCTGCACCTAGACATGGGAATTCCTGCTTCTCAGGCCTTTGGACTCTGAGGACTTAACACCAGAGCACCACCTCAGCAGTGTCCTCACACCGAACCCCACCCCTGGTTCTCAGCCTTTGACCTTACACTGATTTATACCATTGGCTTTCCTGGTTTTCCAGCTTACAGATGGCACAACTTGGGATGTCTCAGCCTCCATAATCATCACATGAATCAATTCCCATAAAAAATTCTTTCTCTTTCTCTCTTTTTGCACACACATACACATACACACAGACACAGTGCCAAAAAAAAAAAAATGCATTCACATTTTGCCTTCTCCCCTCCACCTGGAACATACTAGGTACTTCTTTAGTAATGAATTAAATAAAATTGTTTAGATCAACATTCATTTGACCTTTCTGGTGAGCCAGCACCAGGCCAGCAGTGAGCTAGTACTTGAGATAAAAGATGAAATCAACACAGACACAATCCTCATGAGTTCAACACATCAAGTTCTATATTGCACCTAAACAATCTGAGAAGCTCATATGTCCAGATGTCTGTCTACATGTACATCTAAACACAGACATCTTCTGGAAAGTGATACCTGGCTGTTTTGCCTTATTTCTCATCTACTTTTGAGAGATGTTATACCAGGTCCACAGATGGGCAGAGGAAGTAGCTGCTGGGAATATTAAGATTCAAGACAATGATGAGATTGCAAATCAGGTAAGCAATACAATTCAAGTCATTTTAAATAAGTAGGCTTTAGGAAGAAAAGGCAGGGAAGAAGCAAATAAGAACTAGAGACCAAGGCATCTGGTCAGTGCTCCTGCTGCTCACACTTGATCTGTCCCCACCTGCTTGTAAACAATTCTGTCTGGAGCTTCACTAAAGAATGGTGAGTAAAAGAGTCAGACCACAGGTGCATGGTGAACACAGAGCTGAGGATTAAGTAAAGGCCTTACCCAAAAAGCAACCTGCTAAACTAAACTGCTCCACTGACCTCACTACCACTTCCCCCTAAAAATCTATAAAGTAGGGATAGTTTATCCTCGGCTAATTTTTCTCCACGTCATTGACTTTTCAGAATGAAGACTCTTAGTCTTTTCACTTAGACTCTTAGTCTCAGCATCCTTAAGCTTCAGAAACTCTAAATACCTTCACCCATTGATCTGAACACCACCAAAGTTTTCTTTCCTCTACTCCACCAAAACACGTATGTGCCATTCCCTTGGGATCCAGTGCTGCTCCACTTGGCCATGTGTGAATAAGGTGAAGTAGATTCTCCAACTCTCTTCTTTCAGTGAGTAGAATATTTGGATCCAGATAAAGTACAAGATTCTAACAAGTTTTCTTAGTAGATAGCATCATACCTTAAACCAATTAAACTGTACAAAAAAAGAGTTTTAGGAAGGATTGTTAGCACTGGAAAGTTCACACTTCTGGATTGGCCAGTAGTTGAGGGATGTCTTGTCTTAGCCCTGGAAAATCCCAGAAGAGTATGGTCCAACACCAGCCCTCTGTGCCTGGCTGCCCAGCTCAAGTTCCCAGGCAACGGTCAATGTCTCCTGCATAGGGAGACTCAGGACTTGAGGATGTCTTGGGTTCAATGCCAATCTCTCCATCAGTTCCTATCTGGGACCCTGATTTACAATCTTTTGTTCTAGACCTATGTTTGGTATCCAGATTTATAAGATACTCTTCTCTGTGGATTATTGTATTTTCTCTGAGTCAGCAAGCTCACTGAGGGTCTACAACAGTACTAATTCTGGCCCCACATTGCTAGCTTGACAAAACCCTAAATGTAAAGATATGGACAGACAAACAAACATTTAGATTCTGAGCTCAGATGAAACTCAGAACTTTAAAGAAGTGTGAGTCCGGATAAAATACCCTCTTTCTGAAACTGCCAACAAACATAGATCTGGATAATACTTAAGTCTGACTCTACATAGGAGTGTTATATTAGGGCTTGTCCAAAAATCAAAAGTGCAGAGGTCATAAATTCCTGCTCAGGAGGAGTTAATGATGTGCTACATGGTTTGAGTTAGAATAACTTCCTAGTGAACCACCTGATTTGGAGCAAAATATTTAACCTGTCTATTTCAGTTTCTCATTTGATAAGGTAAAGGACCAGAATTACTGACCTTTTCGGTATATAAAACAATAGGCTGTTGTTCAATAACACCTTCCAGAATTAGAAGTAGTTAGTTAAACATGAATCTTCTGAGAACAATGGAAACAAAGGACAAAGTCAAAATTCCATTTCAGAGATTTGGGAGGAACTAAACTACAAAGTAGCTTGTTAACTCTCCAGTTACAGGAGACGGAATTCTGGATTCCTTTATTTACCATCTGCAGCGTAGTGCACCAGGCTGTTTTGTTGAGCATACATCGATTATTCCCCTAAACTCACTCAAGCAGACATGATGGAGGATGATTCCAAAAGTACCGTGACTGCATTTGTCAAGGAAGAAATGGGTTAATGTCAGGAAGCCATTGACTCTTTTGAATTCCAGTATCTAAATGGCTATTGTTCCTCTCAGCATAGAATTTTCTAGAAGACAAAACACATACTAAAGCTCTAACAAGAAAATATCCATTAAAGATACAAAGAGACTGGGGCTCTACGAATGTAATATAAAAATTCAACTCGCAAGTAAGATGCCAGACGGGGATTGATTGCTGTGCACAACAGTGACATGAATATAAAGACTCCCTAAGGTTAAATTGGGCTCCTGCATTGAAATTCTAATTAGAAATATGAGTGCCCCAACTCTGTGAAAGTACATGTGTGTTTAATTATTCTCCTTTTTCACCTTATCTCTTCCATTATTTTTTACCCTTTTCCCTCCTCCTTTCTTGCTGTTTTCCAGCAACCCATGCTCCTCACTTAATCTAAGTGTAGGGCCTTTCTTTAAGTTGGCATTAATTGACAAGCAGTGTTTAATTATTATTTTTCATGTCTGAAGAGGGCTAATATTAACTCTCCGTGGGCCTGAAGGCGACCTCAGCCCCCTTCTTTCTAGTGGCACTGCTTTGCCTCCCGCCCTGGCATTTCTTATTCAGACAGACATGCCACATATTCTTCTTCATCTTAATAGTATTACCTATATTTGTGCTAATTGAGGCTGCCGGGTGTCTCATTTATCTTCTACCGCTACATTTGTAAAACTGGCACTTTGTACAACTGAAGATTAAGTCATCTTCACATGAACCAAGGGGTACATGGAAAAAAAATGTAGTCTTGGGGGCACAAGGTCTAGAGTCACAGAGCCCTGTATTCCAGTCCTGACTACATCATATACTGGTTGTGTGATCTCAGGCAGCACATATTTTTAAACTTATTAGATTGAAGATCTTCCCTATGAGATTATTGTGAAGGATTAACGAGATAATACATGTGAAAGCACTTTGAAGATTTCAAGTTGCTATATAAATTTTAATTATTATTAATTTGGAACACAGCCTTCCATACAAATAATAAAAAATAAGTGACACATGGATTTAACAGTATTTTCTTTCCCCACTAGTTAGTTCTGCACCTGCAGAACATTCAAAAAAAGAAACAACAAACTGAAAAACAAGCCATTCATAAATCAGGTACTGCCCATATCTGCATTGTGATTGAGAGCCTTTGAACTGCTGTCCATAGGGGCAAGAACTTGGAAGGGACTCTATGTTGACCACTCCTCTTCCAATCTAGACCTGTGAACTTGCCTTATTAGTCATCAAGTAAATAAATCACAGACTCAAATTTATCTCTGCCGGGCTCCACCAATACCAACTTGTGTGCTAATGGTATCAAAGAAAACAGTAATTTTAACAGAAAAAAGTCCATCAGTGGTTCTCAACGTGTAGACCAGTACTATCAACATTACCTAAAAATTTATTAGTTTCCAAATTAGTGAGTTCCACCCAGATCTACTGAACCAGACACTCTGGGAATGGGGCCCAGCAAGGTGTATTTTATTGTAACAAGCCCTCCAGGTGATGCTGATGCTTTATGGAAGTTTGAGAATGACTATATTAGACTAAGAACAAAAGTAGCAACATAAGTACAGTGTTTTCATCAATTATTGAGGGATCTTAACACTTTTTAATGTGGCTGAAATTTAAAAACAATACAATAGAATCTCCGTAGTTGGCCACCTCCCTACATACCACCTTCTTAAATTGACCTAATTTTAACACACCAACCAAACATGTACCAAATGTATGTATCAGCATTATATTGACCACCTCTGTATATTGACTAGTTTGTTACGAGGTGGTCCCTGGGCTGGTCACCTTACAGAGGTTCTACTGTATTTACAATTAAAAAATCACAACTAGTGAATGAACAACTAAGATAACTTATCTCTTTAATTTATATTTATAGTTTATTGTTTAACAAAGTCTATTTTTCATCCTTAATCTAAATAGCTCAATGTGTTGGTCAAGTTTAATTTCCTACTTGAGCAATTCAAACACTCTCATAAAATAAGCATATTTTTATTTACTAAAGACTCTAATCAAGGTGGAAGCTCTTACAATTAGTCTTGGTAACAGAAATGTAGATTAAACTCAGCTCATTAATTTTAACAAAATCCTTTGTTGTTTGGCTTTTAATAATATTTAAGCCTAGCTATTATTTTAATACCCTTCCTTGTAAAGTTTACAACTCACTGTAATAATATAGATAATAAAATCACAATTTAATGTGGTAGGGCAAGAACAAAATAGATATTTCAGGAAAAAAATAGACATTGGAATTTTTCTATAATATTATTGAAAGGAAAATCTTTGACAAATTGTTGGAAGTAAAACATCAATTTTTCTTTTACCTATTTTATTAACATTAGCTACATAAGTATCAATAAAAGTGAAACATCTCCTAAGAATGAGTCAACCATTTTTTCTCTTATGCATACCATTATTTTTAAATGCCATGTAAAAATGAAGTTTTATTGCACACCTTATGCCTTGTTTACTTCACACCATGTTTAGGAGTGAGGGTACAAGCACCCTGGTGGAAGGACCCAGAACACTTTCCTCTAGAATTCTACTGGCTTCCATTACAGTTCTGGCGCACTGGAAATGATGCTCAGATAGTTTGGAGGAAACAGTGTATAAATATTTTTGGACAAGTTAGATTTTCTTGAAAGTTCTCCATCAACAATTACCAATATTAAATGCAATCTTCCTACCATGAACCACAGTTTATGAAGTTAAATATAAAAGCAGACCAAAGCATTCACTCCTTGAACTTACTCTCACGTACCCTCCTGACATGTCTGGAACCGGTATCTTCCTTCTGCTTCTCTACACCTTAGCACCTACTAGCATCTACTAGGAAGAGAGACCAGCCCCACCCTCTAGCCTGACCATCATTCTGTCTCCTGGGTAACCATAGTAGACTTTCTAGCCCTTATATAAAATGCTGCTCTACACAGCTTGGCATGACACTTTTTGCTTAAGAGAAAGTTCTGTTTTTCCCCCAAATGAAAGCTGAAACCCACAGAATAACATTTGTAGCCTCAGGGGGCCTACTGATGAGAAAAATGGTGATCTGGGTTTCAGATGTAAAATCTTGGAGTTGTGAGATTGAGAAAAAGGGAGAGAGCTGCTAGATTTATGAGAATCATATAGATATAAAACTTAACATATCTACATATTTTAAAATAATTCTTTATAATAACATTTTATAACTACAGTGGGACCCTCTGGTGTGTGAATTATGGTATATTCATGTTGAGTTGCATTGACTGCACTCAGCTTCTAGCCATGTGCCTAGCAACACACTGGGTATGAATTAATGTGCAATAATTCATGGCCTGTTGTGCCTTATTAAATATAGCATTGATTCAATTTTAGAACTGCAACATAATGACTCAAATATTTTTCAGAATGCTAAGTGCCCCATACAATTTTCATTTGAGAGCCTGTTTTCACATTTGCAACCCTCAGTTACAATAGTAGTATTTTCCTACTGCAGAGTGAAAAAAAATTCAATTGCCCCTCCAAAAAATCAAATGCCAAGAGGAATTACCACCTGAATTTTACCCTGTTTTGCCAGTAAATTGGAGTCTCAAAAAAAATCTGTTTTAAATGGGGGGAGGAGTATTTTTCTGGCCATTTGAAAAACTATTTTTAAAAACTTTCAATTTCTTTGTTCTCTATTATTCTGTGATTCAAAGCAAAATAATAACATATCACAGTTTAGAGGGGAAAATGCCTGGCAGCAAGTCAAGAGAGCTGTGGTTTAGTTTTGATCCTATGAATTTATTCTGCAATTGCCAATGGTCACATAATCACTCACCTGTAAATTAGGTTTGATATTATCTCTTTTCCTATTTCAGGGGTTATTGTAAAGTCAAACTACTTAAATCAGTGGAGATGCTATATAAATATAAGTTTGTATAGGCAATGTGCCTAGACCCATACTAAGTATACTTTTAGATGACTAGTTCATACCCTTCTCACTGAAAACTCCCAACAATGCTACAGGTGCACAGGTACCCTATTCCCTGTTCACAACTGACTTTGGCCATGGAATGTCTTCCTCTCAGTGGAAGCCATTAAAAACCTAAGCTGAATAAGCCATGATTCCAGCATCACCTTAGAGTGCTCACGCATCCACAGGGAGAAGACCCACAGACAAACTGACAAACACAACTGAGCAGCAAAGTTAAAACCCAAATTCCAGGCAGACCAGCGATTACCATTTTGTTTAAAAGACTGAGTCACTCCCTTGCCTTGCAATTTCTGCTTGAGCCAGGGAGAAGCCTCTCCCCACCACCTCATGTGGCTCTGGACACAACTATGTCACTGTTTTATAAACAGCGGTGCTCAGTCAGTTCAAATCTCAGACTGCGGTATTTTCCCAGCGGGTATCCCTCTGTGTCTTCATGTTCAGAACTGTACTTTTTAAAACAACTTTGGATTTGTTTTAGACATATTAGAAGATCTGTATTTTATTCATTAAAGGAGGTTACAGAACTTCCCTTTCATTATTAGCTAGCTACCATTTTGTTTGCTATATGCCCTACTTCTTCCGAAATTCTGATGTTCTGCAAGAATGAGCTGTAAAAAAAAACAATGACAAAACCAGTGTCACACATCCAGCTCATGCTTGTGACCCTGCCATCCCAAGCATGAAATTACTGCTGGCACCAATATTGCAATTAAAAATTTTGGCCCATGACAAATTAATTGTATTTTTTTGTGATATGAGAAAATCTAAAAAAATATATAGTGGGGTCACTATTTTGACCAGCCTTACTGGGACACAATATGCTATACATCAGGGATCAGTATATTTTGGTGTCTCGGCTCCAAATGTGCAGATGTGGAATGTAGTAATACAGTCCTTTAGAGTAAGTCAGGCCTAGTAAGTAACTGTGGTCTTATTATTACTAGTACATGGCCTTAGAAAAGTGACCTAATCTCTGCAAGCATGTTCTTCAACTGCAAATCAGGCTAACAACAGTTTCTACCTGTTAAAGCCCAAGAATTCAGTGGAATACCCTACATAAGCCACTGAGGCCAGTGACTAACACATGGCAAGCATTCACAAGTGCCGCTATTATCAGGTTAGAGAAATTATTGTGGCCAAGATTTTAGATAAGATATGGATCAATACTAAGGATTAGGGGTGAAAAATATGTATCTCAAGTCTCATCTTTGCTCCCAAGTTATAGGTCCATCATTACAGGATTTTATTATATATGTGAATGCTCTTAGCATACTCTGATGTTATCACTGCAGGTAACTGTCATTACAGTCAGTGATGCACCTACGTTCTGAGGTAGTTCCTATTCTACCTTATGCCAAGCAGGGACTGTATATCCTGCTCAAGGACTAGGACAGGGCCACACTCTGTCTAGCTGGAGTCCACTGAAGGCCAGAGAAAGTGTATGGAAGACGACTTGCCTAGGTAAGGTTTGTGCTACAAGATTTTTGGTTGGGACCCAGAGGAAAGCATCCACCAGCTGTGCTTGCTCTGCATGTCACTGCTTTATTCTATGAGTATTCCCCAGAGGTGCAAATAAAGCCTGTCTAACAACATGGACAGGGGAGCATTAGAGGGATCGCTTCAACCCTAAGTGAAGAGAGAATTTTATTTGAGCTCAGGCTTTTTAGAATTCCAAAAAGTTCTTCTCCACACTAGACTACAAAGGGTTAGACTCTCTGTGATTCGCAAACACCACTGACTTTTTCACTCTTCAATGCAACATAAAAGCCTGTTTAGGCTTTCTTTTGCAATTATCACCTATTTGAATTCTGGTAACACTTATTTAGTTAGAAATCTAGCTCATTTCCCTGTTTAAGAAAATAAATAGATGAGTATTTTTTTCCCTCTCATACATTGATATGAGGCAGCCATGATTTTGATCTTTACTGGAACAATAAAAACTTCTTTAGCTGCAAGTACTCTTCTGAGGCCTGACCTTCTCTCTCAGCAACAGGAGTGAAAAGCAGAGAAGAGAGCGCAGGCTGAACTCTTGGCATCAAAAATGAAGAAGGAGGCCTTGCTTCTAAGAACTCAGGTAGGTGGACTATACCCACCCACCCTCCCCATCCAGTCATGGTGACAGGGAAGAATGGGGAGAACAATTATAGGAGAGGGGACACCAGTTCCTGAACGAGTGAGTGACCCTTGTTTCTCCCTCACGTGGGACTTCCTATTATTCTTTCTACCCGCTTTCTTATCAATCTATCAACCTGCTGGTTTGTTAACTACATTAAAATATAACTGCACAAATACTGTCTGTGGACTATGCTTAGAGATTTTCAGGGAGGGAGGTGGGAGCTAGATGGACCAAGCTGTCAGCATTCTACCTCAGACAAAACTTTATGCCTGTTAACATGGAAATTCAGTTGTCATCACTCTGCCTTCTGAGAGGGAAGTTTGTATGCTATTCTTCAAAGCACTGCAGTACATATTAAGCTGAGCAGCTAGTAGTATTTCTAACACTTTGATAGGTGTGGATAGACTTTACTGCTTTCCCCACCACACACACACAAATACAGACATCTACACATAAATACACACACACACACATATACACAGAGATGCACACACATACATGTATATATACATATTCACACATATGAATACATACATAGACATATGCACACACATGTATAAAGACATATTCACACAAACATATACATAAATACACACACATACACTCCACTATCCCCTTAGAGGTCTCTTCTCACTGGAGAGATTTTCTCATCATTTCCCCTGTCAAATCTTACTTAGTTTGCTTCCATTTCCATTGCACTGTCACCATTCTCCTGACCTGCAGTGGGAACTCCAAGCCAACACCACTTCATGTTTCCTATTTTGGAGGTTGTCCCATGGGGTGACCAGAGGCAATGGGACATAATGGTTATGCATGTAGACTTTAGAGCCAAGCAACTAGATCTAAATCTTGGCTTAATCACTTACAAGCTATGTATTTTTGGATAATAATACTAGTATCTATGTTGCTGTGTAGTTGAAAATATGAAATAAGTTAATGCAAGCTAAGTATTTAGAAAGTGCTTGGCACAGGATAAGTCCTCAATAAAAATGTTAGCTCCCAACAATGTTCTATCCTCCATCATCCCCATATTTTCCTTGATACAACTGTGTTAATTTTTAGTAATCTTAATTAAAAACTCCAGATTTCAGATTTCTTTCCCTTTTGTGATTTATTTTTAAGAGGAAACTCCCTTTTTCCTTTTCAACATTCAAGGTCCTTCAACGGCATAGACTTACCATGATGGCATAAAAGATAGAACGAGAAACAAAACTTCCCTGAAAGTTAGATTCTCAGACCTAACACATAGAATTATAATTTTGAGGATTTAATGGTGCCTGGTACATAACAAGCTATGAACATTTGCTAAAACAAAGTTCCTTTCTTTTCTCATTGAACACAAGGTAGCTAATCTCAGAAAGGGAAATTTTTCTTCTTTTCCTTCTATTCCCAGCCTGTTTCTCTACTATGACTCTCAGGAAATATTCCAATCACCCCTAAATGTGACTGAGAACTCAGTCTTTGGCATGCTTCTCCTCATAAACCCTGCATGCTTTCAGTATGATCCATCATCATCTCTCCCAGGGTTTCAGTCAGTCTACACCTCCAGAAGATCTGGGCCTTTATTTTAATCACCCTCTCACCCTCTCTGTTCAGATATTTAATACATAATTTCAAAATCAATACATTCAAAAACAGGATCTTGATTTCCAATTCTTACCTGCTCTTCCTCTGAGCTTCTCACCTCGGTGAATGACAACACTGTTTCCCAGTTGCTTGGATGCATAACTTAGACCTCCTTGATGAGCTCTGTCTCACACCCACTTCATAGCCACATCAGTCAACAGGTTCTCTTACCTCCATCTTCAACATATTCTAAAATCCTAACTCTCCTCTTCTACCAACCTAGTCCAAGACACTATCATCTCTCACCTAACCTGTTACAATGGCTTCCAAACTGGTCCCAGCTTCTATACTTCCCTCCTCTTCAACCCTAAGAGTCCATCCAGCCCAGACAGCAAAGGGATATTTTTAAAACAAAAACCAAATCAGGTCACATCCCCATTTAAACAAATAAACTTTATCTCACACCTCTCTCCACCCCCAGTCACTCTGGCCCTTTCCCCAGGCTCACGCCCACCTGGAGGTTTGTGTACTTGCTCTTCTTTCTGTTTGGACTTGGATCTCCACATGACCTGGTCCTTCACATCCTTCTGTCTCTGCTCAAATAACTTCTTTTTTAAAAGGCCTTTCTGGGTTACTGTATTTAAAATAGTCACCATCTCTGTTACTTGTTGGCTCTTTGACCTGCTTTGTTTTTCTTCATAGTATTTATCATGACCTGAATTATTAAAAATTTTCCTACTTAAATGGAAGGTTCAAGAGGAAGCTGTCCATCTCTTTTATCACTTATCCCTGGAAACAAGAACATAACTTGGTATTTCATAGGTATTCAGTAAATACTTGTTGAATGAATGAATGGTGAATTAAATATTTAATGAATGTCTACTCTGTGTTGAGTTCTGGGAACACATTAAGAACAGGCTCGGCACCTGTGGCGAGCAGCTAAGGCGCCAGCCACATACACCTGAGCTGGCAGGTTCAAATCCAGCCCAGGCCCGCCAACAATGATGGCTGCAACCAAAAAATAGCTGGGCATTGTGGCAGGTGCCTGTAGTCCCAGCTACTTGGGAGGCAGAGGTAGGAGAATCACTTGAGCCCAGGAGTTGGAGGTTGCTATGAGCTTTGATGCCACAGCAATCTACCCAGGGAGACAGCTTGAGGCTCTGTCTCAAAAAATAATAATAATAATCAAATTTAAAATAAATAAATAAAGAACACAGCAAATTTAGTCCACATCCTCATGCCTAGTGAGAAATTAAAACATTCACATACATTAACATTAACAAATACGAGGGAGAAGCAATGGGTGCGATGGCTAATTTTATGTGTCAATTTGGCTGCGCCACAGTGCCCAGATATTCAATCACACATCCTGTATGTTTATGTGAGGGTGTTTGCCATAAGATTACATTTAAATCAGTAGAATTTCAATCAATAGATCGTCCTTCTTGATATGGCTGGGCCTCATTCAATCAGTAGATGGCCTTAATATAACAAAGACTTACCTCTCTCAAACAAGAAGGAATTCTTCCAGTAGACTGCTATTGGACTTAAACTGCAATACTGGCTCTTTTCTTGGTCTCTAGCCTGCTGGCCCATCTGCAGATGTTTGATTTTCCAGACTCTATAATCACATGAACTAATTCCCCTCTCTCTCTCTCTCTCCACATACACACACAGACACATGCACACCCCATTGATCCTTGAACAACACAGGGGTTAAATTACTGACCCATCACTCAGCTGAAAATTCATGTATAGACTTTTACTCCCCAAACCCTAACTACTAATAGCCTACTGTTGATGGAAAGCCTTACCAATAACATAGTTGACTAACATGTATTTTGTATGTTTTATATATTATATACCTCATTCTTATAATAAAATAAGACAGGGAAAAGAAAGTGGTATTAAGAAAATTATAATTGAAATCAAACACATTCGCTATTCACTAAGTGGAAGCAGATCATCATAAGTTCTTCACCTTCACCATCCTGACATTGCGTTGGCTGAGGGGCAGGAGCAGAGGAGGGATGGTCTTGTTGTCTCAGGGTGGCAGGGGTGGAAGAGATGGAAAGGCACAGGGGAAGCAGAAGAGGCAGGCACGCTCAGTGTAACTTTATAGAAATATATAGTATTTTCTACTTGACTTTTTGTTTTTTCATTTCTCTAACAGTTTCTATATGGTAGAGATAGAAACTGTTCACTGTTTGCTTCCATTTTAATGCCTAGATCATAGAAAGGTCCCTGTCATAAAGGCAATCAGAACCAGTCTTGACTAAGTGGAACCTTCTGCCTGATTGCCCCATGTCAGTTTGTTTTCTGACACTGCTTATTTGCGTCTCCTTCGCCATCATCTGACCTAATTCCGAAGCTTTCTTTCTCTGACTCTTCTTTCTGCACCAAGTCATCTTCTGTTATTTCTCTGGTGTGATGTCTATTAGCTCATGGATTTCTCTAAGATCCGTAGCTTTACATTCTTCACACTCAGACACACACCTTTTTGCCATTTCCACAATCTCTTTTATGATTTCCTCGACTAGCTCTGTCATAAATCCCATGAAGACGTGCACCACTTCTGGGCACATCTTTCTCCAGCAGGAATTTTTTGTTCAAGCTTGATGGCTTTCACACCACTTTTCCCATAACGACAATGGCACCTTCAGAAGTGTAATTTTTCCACACTTTCACGAAGTTCTCTACCGAGGTTCTCTTCCACAGCGTTGACAACCCTTTCCATAGAGTACCATGTGAAGTGAGTCTTAAAGACTCTATGACCATCAGTTTAGAGGCTGAATTAGAGATATTGCGTTTGGGGGCAAGTAGGTTACTTTGATGCCTTTGAGGTTCTGAGTGACCAGGGGTACTATCCAATATCAAAAGAACTGTTAAAGGCATCCTTTCCAACTTCCAGGAAAAAGCATCAGTGGAACCAATCCAGAAAAAGCATTCTCCTTGTTCAGGCCTTCTTCATGTACAATCAGAAGACTGGCATCTGCTGTTTCTTTTCTTTTCAAGGCTCAAAGGTTAACAGCATTATAGGTAAGAGCAGTCCTGATCATAAAAACAACTGTTTTTGCACAAAATAGTAGTTAGCCTATCTTTTCTTGCCATAATTCCTAGTGCTTGGGTCTCAACTAATAAATGTCATTTGTGACATTTTTTTCCAAAATAAGGCACTTCTGTCTGCATTAAAAACCTGGTTAGGCAGATACCCTTTCCCCTCATCTATATTCTTAATGGTTCCTGGGAATCCATCTGCTATTTCTTGCCAGCTAAAGATGAATCTCCCTCTATCTTGACATTTCTTAGCCAAACACTTTCTAAAATCATCAAACCATTCTTTGTTAGCAATAAATTCTTTAGTTTTAGATATTTCACCTTCCTTTTGCTTTAAATTGTCATATAATGACTGCTTTTTCTTGAATCATGTTAACTAAAGGTATGCCTCTCTCTCTCTCTCTCTTTGTTGTTGTTATTGTGATACAGTCTCACTCTGTCACCCTGCTACTGTGCAGTGGTGTTATCACAGCTCAACTCAACCTCAAACTCCTGGGCTCAAGTGATCTTCCTGCCTCAGCCTCTGGAGTAGCTAAAACTACAGGCACATGCTACCACACCTGGATATTTTTTTTTTCTTTCTGTTTTAGTAGAGATGGGGTCTTGCTCTTGCTGACCTCAAGTGATCCTCCTTCCACCTCAGCCTCCCAGAGTGCTAGGACTACAGGTGTGGGCCACCATACCCAGCCAGTATGTCTTTCTTATTGCAATCCTAAGCCCACACAAAAGCTGCATTTTCAATACAAGAAAGAAGGTATCTATAAAAAGAAAAATGTACTTCACAAAAAGTACAGAATTGTCACACCTGCTGCCATAGCTTCTGTGACAGCTTTGTGAATTTCCTTTTCTTTTTTTAAATGGTCCATAAAGTGGATTTATTTATCTTGAAGTGGAGGGCAACTGCCACTGAAGACCTCACTCTAGGGTGTGTATCAAGCAATTCAACTTTTTCTTGTAATGTCATGACTTTTCTCTGCCTCTTGGGAGCATTTCCACCATCACTAGTGGCACTTCGCCTGGGTCCCATGGTGTTATTTAAGGTTTACGGTATTCCACTAAACACGATGAAAATTACATGAGAACGATGAAAATTACCTAAGAACCATAAGAGATCATTTTTTACTGGGGCACACAATTTACTGGAGAGATGAAGTGCTCCCAGGAAGATGATGAGTGTCACATGGTAGTTTAAACGGACACTTGCAACACTTGAGCTCACTACAACGGCAACAGAAGGTGGCTACAAAATTATTACAGTACTATAGTATGGACCATAGTTAATTTTAGCAGTCATAATTTAATACTGGCTCCTTACATTTGTTTACATTTCTCTCTACTGCAAATAGTTACATTTCTCTCTACTGCACAGATGGCCTGTGTTTGCCTATGTAAGTTTTGATAAATTCTAACTCTTTATAATAGGTTTGTGTATACTTATGATAGCAAATGATAAAATAAGCTAGTATCTACATATATTTTATGCATTTGTGATATATCTTTTTCTTAATTTATTTGGAATTTCTAGGCTATGTGGTTCATCCACACATTTTTTAATTGTCACAAATCTCAAAAAAAAAAATCTACAATGTATTTATTGAAAAAAAAAATCCATGTAAAAGTAAAGCCACAAAGTCCAAACCCATGTTGTTCAAGGGGCAAGTGTGTACACACAACACAGGTGCACATACATCCTGTTGGTCCCATTTCTCTAGGGAACCCTGACTAAAACCCTGGGAAATTGTCAGGCATGGTGGCTCACACCTGTAATCTTAGCACTCTGGGAGGCCAAGGCAGGTGGATTGCTTCAGCTCATGAGTTAAAGACCAGCCTGAGCCAGAAGGAGACCTCATCTTTAAAAATAGCTGGGCGTTGTTGCAGGCACCTGTAGTCTAGCTACTTGAAAGGCTGAGGCAAGGGGATGACTTGAGCCCAAGAGTTTGAGGTTGCTGTGAGCTATAAGGCTACAGCACTCTATCAAGGGTGACAAAGTTTGACGCTGTTTCAAAAAAAAAAATGGAGAAATAGAGGAAATTATGGATGTTTCTGTAGGATCTTCCTAACTTAATTTGGGATGTTAGTGAAGGTCCCCATAAGGAAACACATTCAGATCAAGGGTAGCTATCAGACAGGACCAGTACAAAGAGGAAACAGAGACTATGCCAGGCAAAGGAAACAGCATTTTTAGAAAAGGAAGTGCAGCTCTGAAAGATCAGTCCTGGCTGGCTGACTGTCCTGGTGTGAGAGGCACGACCTAGACACTATCTGGCAGCCCTCATACTATGAAAGTCAAGCATACTGTCTCACAACCCCTCTCACCAGAGGTCGCAGTCAGCCTGATCCAAAGGAAAACACTATACATATTCATTCCTCCTGCTGGCAAAGTTCATGCCCTCCCTCTCTGCACAGAGATATAATCAGTGAAGTCTGACACAACTCCAGGCTGCAGACACCCAAGAAAATAGCTAAGTCCTTATGAGGAGAGACCTAACTCAGGCTCAGAGTAGTCCAGTCAGCAGTCACTCCATTCTGAAACCTGTCAGACTGCGATGCTGCTCAAGGCTGTTGTTTTGACATTAGCTTGACACATTCACATGTCGCCCTCATTGTGTGAACTCCTACTCAGTGTTTTTCAATAACAGCAAAGGCATCAATATTTAAAAACAATCAAATGTATGTTTGGTTTAAATAGGCAGTTGAGCCACCATCACTTCCCAAAGGTTTTCTACGTGTGTTTGCCCATTATATATATTTTAAAATTAGCCACTCATATTGGAAGTCTCTCCTCTGAGTCAGTTCACCACAAAGGTTCAGGAACCCAGGATCCAGGATTGTAAAAATATCATAATCCAAGTTACCTTCCCATGTTATGTCCTGTTCCTATCACCACTTTAAAGATGATATAAGATTCGGTAGGCATATATTAGTAGATGGATGTTTTCACAGGCCCAAATAGTATAACAGACATTTCCTCCATGGAAGCAAACTGTAAACTAATTCATTTGGTTTTCCCTTTTCTATTTGGCAAGTGTAGATGAGAACTACCCAGCTCCCTTTGAAAGTAGCTGACATATGTGCTACCACATATTTCCTTGGGCTTTTACTTCTTATTACAGCAGTATATTTATTTTTGCCAAGAGATTGATGAAGGAGAACTTGTGTGGAAGTTGTCATATAAACTAATCAGATACCCAAGCTCACTAATACTGTGCAGAACTAGTTTAACCCAGACAACACTAGAAACTTAGATGAAATGGCGTAGTTAGAAAGCAAGTCAGCTGAACAATCAGTCTTGCTGATTGCTTACAAACAGTTTGGATCTTTGGATGTGACATTTTAACGAGAATACACTTGAGGAGTAGATACACTCCTGCCATTCCTCCTAAAATGTTGGCAGAAGTCCGAAAGCCCTCCCAGAAGAGTTTCCCCCAGTATGATGTGGCTTTCCATACAGTCTCAAACCTGGCAGACACCAGAAAGTTTTCCCCTTCCTGAACTCCCAAATGTTGGTGCTCTATAAAAATTGAGTAAAGGCAGTAACAGGCATCTGTGAGTTATGTTTAGTATTTTGAAAGCCTAATTAGAAACATACATTAGAAAATAAACACAAATATACACACCAAGTTTGCTTTTGCTTTGATTAATTTTTATGGCATTGTATCAAATCAATAACGCTGGTTATCATATGTCAATCAAAAACACTGGCAGTTATCTCTAGCTTATTTTAATGAAAAAGGAAAACAAAGCAATCACTAGCATTTATCAAATGCTATTTGATAAATAAAATTATTAAAGTGTAAGGTTTCCAAGGGAAGAAAACTAATTTTTAATATGACCTTGTGATGACAAAATGGAGAACCCTCATCCAGACTGGATTTATGTCTCCAACCATCTGCACAATGTCCCTAGATTCACTTGCTTGGCAATGTCTCAGAGGGAGGCCAAGCAACTCTGAAGAGGGCACCTGTCAGGTTAAACAAGGCCTTTCTGATCCCCATTTCCCCACCTCTCTCTTTACTTCCCTTCTCCCAAAACAAGGCAGAAGTGACATGGATATCAGAGGATTTCAGAGAATGGCCTTGGCATTTTCTTCAGAGTCAAAATATAGGAACCTTTTGCAGCATTTCTCAGAAATATACCTTCACATGAGACAAAATATATTGAGTCACAGGAATAAAAAGTAGAAATATATGGCTTTTCTTTGAAAGAACACTGCTCATAATCAGCAAGAGGGTAGTAATCATTCTCTGCCTAGGGATTTTCATCTGTTTTTCAAAGGAAGTCTTAATTCAGACTCATTGTTAGAAATGCCAAATACTGAAGAATACACACAATCACTGACTTGCATGAAAATACTTAAGCTTCTAATTTTCCTTTCAGAATTTTGTCTACTTTAGCTCCCGTTACCAACCACAGTCTTGGCTTATCTTAAATTTTGCTAATAGTGAGAGTGATCGGGGTCATCTCAGAGTACATCTGTTAAGTGTCCAAGGTGGCTTTAATAGCCTCAACATTTTGTCTCTCCAGCCCCAGCCCCAATCTTTTCCATCAGACGTGACCCATACCTCTCCAGTCCTCTCCCTTATCCAAGCATGGCTCTAGAAAAATATCTTAAAAACACATTCATGAGAGAGTACAAATTATTGATATGATTTAATTGGATTTTCATCCCAGGGTTACTCTTTTCTGACTGTAGCCAGGATCCAGATGCATGTGGTAAGTAGAACTGGATGATCCTCTCTACTTCAGCAATGTTTATTTGGATGAGTAATATTCATGCAAACTTCACAGAGGGTCCCTGGGGAGGAGTCAGATGGGGTCAATGAAAGGAATGCATGGCTCTCTCTATCCTCACCTGCCTTCCTGCCACATACACATCAAACCCAGCTTCATGGACTAATTTTGAGCCCCTATAAAAGAGATGCTCATGTAAGAAACAAAAAAGACTTGTATTTCTGAAAGACTGTGCCCTACAGAACTATTGCCCCAACTCTGCCACAGACTGCAGCCTACACAGTCAGGACAGCCCCCAGGGAGGGAGAATTGTACTGGCCAGGCAGCATTCTTATAAGAGCCATCAGGACAGACACTATGATGGAGAGACCAAAAGAATACAGGCGACTCATTCCAGGACATGTGTTATATACCACCTGGCTGAGGGTGCCAGAGAGAACTAGAGATGAGTTTGGGACTCAGGCTGAGAAAGGGATGGAGGTCTACTGAACCTCAATTTTAAATGACATGCAATGAGATATCCCTCACTGAGAAAGCCTAAGTTAGAAGTATTCAGGAGCCACCACACTGGCTTGCTTTGCAGCCTAAATTCATCCATTTGTGGGCCAACACCTTTTAGAGAACCTCCTTCACTAATTGTGACCTCTCAATAGAGTATATTTTAGTAGCATCTATCTTGTCATCACAGTTAGCATGGATAGTTGCATCTCTTTTTCAATATTTTCTTTATATTTTTCAGCTGCTAGATGATGTGGCAATAAGTACCTTTTGAAATTGGCATATCACTTTTCTTTTGCAGCAATTTAGTTGCCTGTTACCAAAGCTTGAATTTAAATAAAATAAGTATGACTGAACGTTGGTTCTGCCCATTAATGCCAAATGAATGCAATGCTATATCGGTAAATAGCAAATTCATTATGGAGTGTTACTCAGGCTCTCACAAACAAGCCACTTGAGTCAGATCACTTCCGAATCTCGGTGCCTGCCTGTGTGTGTCATCTACCTGGAAAGGTGATGCTTTGAAATCATGTTAAGAATTTTAATCACGGATATTCTGTGCCCATTGTGTGGACAGAGAAAGAGGTGGGGAGCTCCTGCTTCCCCAGGCTCATGCTCAACCCCTGCAGTTTTCCTCACCTTGGATGTGCATTCAAGAATTTGATTCATTTTTCCATATAATAACTATCTCCTTCACCGCTGGGGTGGAGGGAAGGAGTGAGAGCATTAGGTAGCTACAGGGAAAG
The DNA here is from genome assembly GCA_963574575.1 of Galagoides demidoff. NCBI lineage: Eukaryota > Metazoa > Chordata > Mammalia > Primates > Galagidae > Galagoides > Galagoides demidoff. The sequence goes on along the minus strand of CAUYQV010008491.1, from coordinate 1,411 downwards.
TTATAATTTAAGGGTCAGGAACCTTGTAAAAGTGATGTGCTGACACTTGGGATTCTCTTCTTCTACGTGTCTAGAAAGGTAGTGTGGCTGCTTCTGACCCCTCGGTCCATCCTGTCAAGAAAATCTGGCCACATGCCACATGCTGTCTTGGCTCTGCTAAAATTGAGCTGTTTATCCTGGAGTTACAATTATCCTTAGTCATTTAAAAACTGTGGAGCACTACCAGGGATTATTACACTTAATCTTTTCAGCAGCACTATGAAATACAGGCACTATTATTAGCCCCTACTTTACACAAGAGAAAATGGGGGCTTGGAAAGTTTTAAAAACCACATCTATGGTCGCACTGGCAATAAGCAGACTTTCAAACCAATGTCTGCCTGCCTGCAAGCCTGGGTGCAGAACACGATGTGACTCAGTGGCCCAGCAGTTCCAGCAGGACATTGTAACCAGGCCTTCCCATCACCAGAGCAATGTGCTGACAGACTGCACCACAGAGAGGACTCTCTTTCCCAAACTGGATGTTTCCATTTTCCAAGTAGCAATGCCAGGATTTGGAGTTGGTCTACAGATTGACTCCCAAAGTGTGAACCTTCAGCTGGTATTCCTGAGACCCAGCACTTCTCCATCTCTAGAGAGAAGTCAATATTGACTATGTATTCCCTCTCCTTCCTAACTATTCTTTATGAAAAACTATGTGTTGTTGCAGCCTTACAAAAGGAAAGTTCTACTGGTTAAACCAAAAGGAAACTTAAAAATTATGATAATGACTATCAAATATAGATATGATTCTACTATTCCCTTTAGCCTCATTGTACGCCTGTAAAGTAAGTACCATTAGCGTCTGTACCAATGTCAGCTCAAAGTCTAGTCCACACACTGGTACCGGCCCCCAAAGTGTTACTGGTCTACAATAAAATACTGCAGAATTGAAAGTAAATGTTTAGAAATCTTAAAAGCAATTCGACAGACTGACTTTTATGTCTATTGACTTTAAAAATAAAAAACTTAAATATTCCTAGGGAGTAATTTTCTCTGTATTTTACAAAAAGTATTACTCTATGTCAGACTTGAAATTTATAAAATAATCTGGTCCTTCAACTCAAGACTGTGCAAGAAATACTTGAATTTATAGGTAACAGAACCAAGGTTTGTTTTTTTTATTAGATCATGATTGTGTACATTAATTCTATCATAGGATACAGTGTGTTGCTTCCATATGCAGTTTGGAAAACTCTCATCCAACTGGCTAACATAGCCATCATGTCTTTCCCATAATTGTTGTGTTAAGACATTCATATTCAACCTTTAGACAAATTCACATGTACCCTAATAGGATAAATTATAGGCGTGATCCCCACAATATCATTCTCTTCACCCATCCTCCCCCCTCCAATCCCCCGCTTTCCCC
>CAUYQV010008487.1:0-12068 GCA_963574575.1 Galagoides demidoff | reverse complement strand
TTGGTGGAGTAGTAATGAATTTCTACAGTTCACTTGTCTGCATAGAGGTTGTGCTGTGCCTGGCAGTAATCTCCACTGCCCTTCAGAAACTCCATAAATGTGTGACCAAGAACACCACAGAACTGAGGAATATGTTTACTCATTGAAGATTGTGGCTTAATCATACAGCCGGTTCCGAGGTGGCGGCGACACAGACGGTGGCAGTGGCGGCCGCTGCAGGGCAGGAGGCAGTGGTGGTCGTCGTGGGGCGGCGGCGGCTGCGATGCAGGCTGGCGGGGGCACCAGACTCTACCATGCATCACTTGATGTGTTTTTATAATATAACTCATCTACATTACCTTTACTGAACCTTATTGGGAGACTTGGAACTTCTTCAAATTCAAGTTTTATGTCTAGTTAGAACAGCCTATGGAGGTGGGATGGGGAGAAGGGAACTTCAAAGGTAAGTGATCTGAGATCTTAGATGTTATCAGTTCACCTGCTTCTCTTTCCACAGGAAGCAGCTGAGACATGCCAGTTATGTGCATTGCCAAGAGTTACATTGATAATTAGTGGCAGACTCTTTTTCTTTTTTTTTTGGTGGGAGGAAACCCACTGATGTTTAATTGTGACACCTTAAAATTATACAATTGTTTCAACATCTGCCCTTCGCTTATATTTAGTCTGGTAAAACAACTGGAAAACATCAAACAATCACACATCTGATGGATGTAGGGACTTCACCTCTTCAATTTCTCTTCACATGTTCAATATTCCTTTGGAATGCAAGAAATATCTGGCAGCGGTTTCCAGTAAATTTCTGTCCCCTATAGTTAAGAAGTTCAGGTTCCCTGAGCACTCTGTGGTACAATGTCATTTGTTCCAAGCTGGTACCTCTCTGTAGTTGGGGAACGTAAAATGTACCAGCGAAAATGGCTTTTGGTTCCCTTTAAGAAGAAGAAAGAAAATCTATCCTCAAACCCCTGCAGACCAGACTGTGAGGTCTTCCCTCCTGCCCCCCCTCCTCAGGCTTGATTTGTCTTGTTTTGTCCTCTTCTGCAGTGCAGTGAGAGAGACCAACATCTAAGAAGCAGGACAGTAATGGCTCTCTGGCGAGTGACCTAGAGCAGGTGAAGGCTCCCTCATACCCACACCCAATGCATGTGCCTCAGAGAAGAACTGTGCAAACACCAGAGTGACACAAGCTGTTTCTCCCAGGTGGTGGGGGCGAAGGGCAGGTGGCAGTCAGTGGAACAGGGAAGAAAAACCAAATGTTAGGATCAGTCTAGTCACGGCCTGGCAAAAGCTAAAAAAGAGCTGTGGTCCTTTCACACTCACGATTTTGTTAAAAATCCAAACACTGGTGCTGGGACGACTCTGCCTTCAGTGCCCTAGAGACAAATGTCCCTTGGCAGTGGGTCCTGCCTTCCCTGTGGGAAAGGCTGGCGGGGAACAGCTGCCACAGTCCTCCTCCACTCCCACCTAGCCCCTGTGGGTGGCAGGCGCCCAGTGGCCTGCAGCAGCCTTTGGGGTGACTGGAGATGGACACAGGAAGTGAGCTTCTCTGCAGAGGCTGACTGCACAGGGCCTGTTGCTCAAGAACACATCCAGGGGAAGAGGTACAACTGGAACGGCGTGGCCTCACCAAGGGTCTTTGCTTCTTTGGTGCTGATAATGAATGAAGGAAAGAGGAGAGGGAAGGGGCAGCCACAGAGTCTGAGCTCTGCAGGGCTGTGAGGAAAACCAAGGCGGCACCAAACCCCAAGCAGTAAGGCCAGTTCCTTTCTGTATGTGATGATGGCTGGTTTGTTCTAATTTCTTTATTGAAACTTCTACTTGAAGCAGTGAGTTGAGTAAGAAGGGGCGGGTGCAGGAGACTAACAGCTGACTAGCAAGGCAGACGGTGGACACCAGCTTACATGTCCCGGGTGAGGCGGGGCCTCGGCAAAGGACCAGGAGTATCTGAGTAATTATTTTACCGAAACTCAGGAGTGGGGCCCTGAAACTTCAAATCCCAGATCGGCAGGATCTTGAAACACAACACCATGGGCAATTCTTGTAAGCCCTGCCAGAGGAGCACCCAAGCAATGCCGAGTAAGGGCACAGGAGAATCCCAGCCAGGCCTGCATGTCTCCCGTAGTGATGGATCATGAGTAATCTGTGCTGTTATTGACAGAAGCACAGGAATAAACACTCAGAGAAACAAGAATGCCACATTCCCAATGCAGCCCTGGGAGATTCCCCAACAACATGTGGCTCTCACTCCCCTCTCTACCCTGGGCTCTCCACGTTGCCAGGACACTATTGACCTTCTTCAACCCTGTTCCTGTCTATTTTGTTGGATTTGAGCATATTGGTTTGAGATGGTACAAATACCCCAGGTGGAGTCTGTGTTTCCCATCAGTCATCCCTTCATCACACAGACTACTGCACACACAGGGGACAGGGAAGTGTCCCCAGATCCCTCATGACAAGTGACCTGTCACTCCAGCCCCAGCTGCTTCCTCACCCACCACAGGCCCACAGATCTTCTCTGTCAGGACAAGGCTTCCTGTTCACCAGGGTGTCCAGGGCTTGTTTATTGGACCCTCCTCCTTTCTCTGTCTACAGTCTCTCCCTGGTAACCACCAAAGAAAGGTACATAATCCATCTCATGTATGCTTACAGCTCCCAACTATATTCTTAGCCCAGACTTCTCCCCTGAGCTCCAGAGAATGCATCTCCATTTGACTAAATTATAGGCACCCCATGATGAACAGATGCCAAACGCACTTTCCCTAAACCTTCCTCTGTCTCAAACTCCTACTGCAGTTGAGGCCATCTCCAGCCTTCTGGCATAAAAATGCAGGAGTCATACTTTTCTTTTTCTCTCACATTCCACTCCCAATCTCTGAAAGTAATACTGACTTTAATGTTTAAATAGTCCTAATGTTCAACTTCCACTTTGGCTGAGATGACTAAAGCCAATCATTTCATTGATGTGGGGAGACAGGAGTAAGAGTTCAAGGAGATGAATGTGCCTGAAATAATCAGGGAAGATCACCAGGCAAAAGGGAACGAAACAGAAAAAAAGATCCAGAATTTGAAAGGTGTTCCCCTAAGCTTTTGGTGGAGTGTTAATCTCTGAATGTGAGGAAGGGTGGAACTCTACAAGTCCATGCAAACACCAATTCCCCAAGTTCACACAGAAGTGGAAGACATGTTAATTCTGTCCAGCCAGAGTACAAAGAACTTAACTGAAAACCTGGAGGAATCAGTAGAAACAACAGTAGGGCTAAATTAGTGACAGAGATGAGGCCACTCTAGGATGGCCCTGACAAAGCTTACAAATAATCCCCTCAAAGTAGCAATATAATAGAGAGAAAAATGAATTTTTGCCCCCAAAGAAAACCAACATTTTAAAAGTAAAGCAATAAATGTAAACATTCAATAATGCAACACATGCATTGTCTCCCAACCAATCAAAAAATATGAGACTTACAAAAGAATTAGCAAATTATGGCCCATAAGCAGTAGAAAAACTAAGAAAAAATGCTAGCAATAATGAAATTATTGAGCAAGAACTTGAAAAATGTAATTTTAAATATTATAAGTTTGCTCAAGAATTCATAGTGAACCATCAACATCTTGAGAATATATGAAAATGACACTGCTAGAGGTGAAAACATGAATATTATAAAAGAAAATAGTCACTAGGGATGAGCAGATTTGGCACTGCAGTAGAAGCAAATCAGTGGATTTGTGCTCAGAGCAATCGAAACCTTCCAACACTATGCTCAGAGGAAAAAAGATGACAAACTAATAAAAAAGCCTCAGTATCTGTGTTTCAGGATCAGGCAGCCTAACACATAGATAAAGTCTCAGAAAGAGGAGAAAGAGAGGGAGGGAAGGTCGGACAATGTTCTAGAAGAAATAGTGGCTGCAAACTTATCAAATGAGGAAAACTATAAATTCACAGAACCAAAAACCTCAATAAAAACCCAAATTGAATAACCACAAGGAAAAAAAAAGGAAAAGAAAATAACTGTTCATCTTGAATTCAATTTGCAGCAAAAACTTTCCTCAAAAAATGTGAAAGTGGAATAAAGACTTTGTCATGCAAACAAAACCGAAAGAATGTGTTTACGATTGATGCACACAATAAAAATCTTTGAAGTTCTTGGGAAAGAGAAAACATGCCATGTGGGGAGTAGATTCTATATGAAGGAATGAAAAACAGTGAAAATGGCATGCATGTGGGTAAATACAAAGCATAAAATATTTTCTTATATATATTTCACTTCTCTGAAAGAAAATTAAATGCTCTGCATATTATAGTATGGGATTTAAAGAATATGTAGAACTGAAATACATGAAATAATAGGTCAAAGAATGAGAGGAGGGGAAAAGGAAGTAGGATGTTAGTAGAATGCTCTTATAATGTTCTTAATTCATATACAAATGGTTCTGTGAATTGGTTCACAGAATTTGGTTCTGTGAATTTATAGTTTTCCTCGTTAAATGGTTATGACGTTAGCTAAAAATAGACTGTGATAAATTAAAGGTGTATATTGTAAACCCCAGAGTAGCCATGAAAAATACAAAACAGAAAGATAATAGTGGAAATTAAAGCATAAAACATTTTAAAAAATGACAAAGAACAAAAAGGAAAATTAAAAAAACAAATAGAAAGATGGTATACATAATCCAACCATATAGCTAATGACATAAAGTACATGGGGAAACATTTGATCATAAGGTGACAGTGTAAGAGAGATTTGTGTGTGAGGCAGAGATAGAACCATTCTGTCCTTAAATTTTGGCAGTTGTTACCTGACTCTACACATCTGTCAAAACTCATAGATGCATGCACCCCAAAAATGAATTTTACTTTATGTATTTTATACAATAAATTTAAAAACTTTGAAGCAGTGCTCAACACTATTAGTTGTTAGGAGAATGGAAATTAAAACTGTAATATGATAGCATTTCATACCCCACAAAGACAAATCAGAGACTCATGGTACTGAGTCTGAAGCAACAGGAAATCTTAACCATTGCAGGTGGGAATGCAACAGACACTTTGGAAACAATGGTACAGACATTTTGGAAACACTGTTAAGTTTCTCATAAACTTATACATGTATTTGCCATATTAACCAGCAGTTCCACTTCCAGATAGTTACTTAAGAGAAATAAAAACATATGCCTACACAAAAAATCACATGCCATCTCCACCATAGCTCTGATCCTTAACAGCCCCAAACTGGGAACAACTTAAAGGTCTGTGATCAACCTCTACAGAAGAATGTATTGCACACCCACACAATGGAGTCTATCAGTGGATACACGCAGTGTCAGGAACGAACTGCTGATACTTATGACATCCTGGATGAATCTCAAAAGCAGACTGCAGTACAAAGCCGTAGGCTGCACTGAGCAGCAGATGACAGCCCCCAACCTGGGTGTGGGGAAGAGAGAGCAGCAGGTAGGGAATAGGTGCAGGAGGGAAGGCTGGAAGGCACAACCATAATTTTGACCATGAAGAGCAATGAACTGGATGGTTTTCATTGCATCTGAGTCTCAGAGCATGAAGTCTTAAAAGAAAGAGACCTGAATGGCCACTATCTGAGTGGTGTACCTGCTATTTAAAGCTACACTTTTGTTGTTACAAAGTGGAATTAGATAACACAAAACTTTTAATTTCTTAAATAGGAGCACAAATATATGCAGTGCTTTTCCTGTCAATTAGTTTAACAGATAAAAAATAAAACAGCTTTTGAATTCATCTAGCTTCCATTCTAGTGAGGGAAATAGACTCTAAACACACAAAAATAGATACATAATATTATATCAGAGAAGGGCAAATGCTATAGAGAAAAAGGAAATAGTGTGTAAGGAAAAGATGGGTGGAGATGCTTTGCAGAAGGTCATCAGGGAAAGCCTCAGTGATGCCAAGAGATTAGAGCAGAGATAGGAAGGCAAGGAGGGAGCAGACATTGGCCACCTGGATGAAGTTGTCTAAGAAGGGGAGAGGAGAGCAAGTGCAAAGGCCCTGAGGTGTAAGCCCGAGTACAGCAGATGCTTTAAAGGAGGATTTTAACGAGTTTTTACTTTCTTTCCCCAAACTGAGATTCCTAGGGGTACTTTTTAATAAAATGGTGAATAACAAACATTAAGGTGATATGTTCAGCATTATCTATGGAAACATACCTAATGACAGTAATATAAATTCTTATAAAATCTACTCAAAATCAGAAAAGGACTTGGGCAATCCCTTCCTCCAGAAAATTGTGTTAATTACAACAACAAGTTTATAAAATATTCACGTGTGCTAAAAGTCTTTGCTTTATCTTGAAGATCTAACCAAACGAAGAGCTAACGAGGTGTAATATAAGGAAAACATTTCAAGATCTGCAAGTTGTTTGTGGGTTAAGTAATAGAACTTATTGCTTTCAGTTTCATAAATGAAATTAATCCTGTAATCCTGTGTGATTCTGCCTCTCCAACTTCATACCCAACTTCATACTCCAACTTCATTAGGCCCTCCAAGGTGTGCTTAGATAACAAGCCCTTGAGGCAGGAGGAGAACCCGGCAGCCACCCAGTAGAGAGTGTGCAGAACCACTTAAGTTATTTGCCCCACGCCTGGATCTTCTGATTCCAAATCCAGCTCCCCTTGCAGTCTGGTAAGAACTCCTTTCCTTTTTATTATTTATTTCTTGAGAATCTTTTTAAAATCTAGGTTTTTGCAGCTATTTAGAAGCCTTTTCATTGGCAAAGGCTTATAACAACTCCCATTAACTTAAAGTAATTTACAGAAGGTTTTGTATTAAATTTATTAGATTAATGCTTCATAGAAATGCGTATGGGCTAAGGTGAACACTGAAAACTGAGTATTTATTTATCATGATCATATAATTGTCCTAAAGTCTATTCCTTGAATGATTATAGGAAATTGGGAAATATATTTAATGAGATCAATTCTTTAAAATACAATTGAAATGGCTGCTCAAGGATAAAGTTTGTAAGCAAATTAGTTCTAAATAAGTTAACTTTTTTGTTTGTTTGTTTCTGAGAGACAAAGTCTTACTATGTCACCCTCAATAGAGAGCTGTGACATCACAGCTCACAGCAACTCCCAACTCTTGGGTTTAAGTAATTCTCTCGCCTCAGCCTCCCAAGTAGCTGGGACTACAGGCACCGGCCACAGCATCCGGCTTTTTGTTGTTGTTGCAGTTGTCATCATTGTTTAGCTGGCCTGGGTCAGGTTCGAACCCTCCAGCCTTGGTGTATGTGGCCAGCACCGTAACCACTGTACTACAGGTGCCTAAGTTAACTTTTTGAATACATTATTTTAACATCTTTCTACTGAGTCATAGTTATTAAATATAAGCACTTCATTATATTATTATTAACTGTTTCAAAATCCTTGGATAAACAAGAAAAGAAATCTTTGTTAGTTTACATTTGTATCAATGAAGAAAGGAATCACCTATTATTTCAATAATCATGTCACCAACTTTCAGTGGAGTGGATTATTTCTTCAAAATATTTTGAGTATTAAAAGTTTCCTTTCTCAGTTAAGGGGGAAAACTCAATTTACAGATATCAATGTTTAGTCATAAAAACTTTTCTAATAATTTTACTTGGAATCCTCTAATAATATCATTTTCCAACAGATTTCTCATTTCCAGCAGTTGAAATAGGTGGAAGGATTACTCCCAACAACCTTCCAAGAGCCAAAGCGGTCTCTTTGGCGAAGACTGCTAATTATCAGAGGAAATGTTTCAATAGCACCAGAGCTCATGTTTGTGAAAAACTTATGAATAGCAATGATCTTGTAAATAAAGTAAAGGTAACATGGTTACTAATTACATTTGGATTTTCTAGTTAATATAAAGACACTTTTTTTTTCTATTCAATATTGGAGAACAAAAGGAAAGTATTTATTACCTGAGTAAGTTCTTCCTAAGCAGGTGGTAGTGCGTTGCAGCTGCAAGTTCTGAGACCAGGACTCTGTGAGGACAACCGGACACAGCAGCCAGCATACCTGCATGATTGATTTAGGCACAGGGTGGCCTCAGACAGCCCCATGAGACGGTAACAGTTTGCTCATTTCATTGTAAGTCAGTGACACCAAAGCCACAGATGACCTGAAAGCTTTGAGCCCATGGCTTAAATCAGAAAGCCACCGTCATGCCCAGCTTGAGCTCTATAACTGGGGACAGCACATAGGTACCACAGCAGGGATTCAAGCCTAAAACCATAGGATTGTAGTACCATTGATCTTTTATATCATAACAACCAAATTGATTCTATTATTCTATTAAAAGTATCTTTCTCCACGCTTCTTGGGTGTTAACAGCAGAGGAATAATGGAAATGAATGAAGCGGAGGCACCTAGTTTTCCAAAGCTCTGAGCATTTACTTAAAAAACCTTTATTTAACTAACTCTTAAACTTCACACCCCCATCTATATAGTCATTTTGTAAAACGTCTTCCTGGAATGTCAATTTAAATGTTAATCATATCAAGTGTAATAAATATGCTATTTCTACCTCAAAACCCCACTTGAATAAAGAATTCAGCCACTCTAGAAGTGGAGAAAGAGGAAACTCTGCAAGCACACTGAAGAGTCCCAAGTCAGTCTGTGAGCATCAGACACACTCCCAGGAAAGCCTAAGTATCTGGTGATTCTGGGTTATTGATACTTGCCTGTCTTTATATTCTTATTAATAATCTTATTCATAATTTCATTCAAATAAAAAGTATACAAGATGAAGTTCTACCCATAATGAAATTGCCTGGGAATAGGAAAACACTAATGAAAGGGTAAGCTGGTGGAGGGTTGGTAATGAAAGTCACAACTGAATGAACTCGACTCTCAGTTGGGGGCTTGTTTTAAAAATTTTTCATCTTTGCAATCATATCCATTTCCACTTACCTTAACCATCTCCTTATAACCATAACATTATGATACCTTTCCAATTGTTTTAAAGAATTCCCCTGGAAGTCACTGGAGTATAAATTACTGTCAAATTTGATAGCAATGTTCAAAGGAAGATTGTAGGGAATTATCTTTGATTATGAACTGTCGCATTGCAAGGGGCTAATGATGCTCAAGGGATTCTTACAATTTCTATAGTTTGAAATAAAAGTTTGTGTCTGTAAATTTGGAAAATAGATGTTTTAGTTGGAAGGGCAAATTCCATGTCTGTATAAGCAATGCATGATTCTTATTAGTTGTTTTTTATAGATATTGCTCAATGAGACAGTTGTTCCTAATTGGTAGGCACCTATTACCAGAAGCATATGTCTCCACATTTTTTTCAACTAAGCTAACTGCACGGTCTTCTTGTAAGACGACTTGTGGGGAAAAAAGCTCCTAGTGTGTTTAGATAGTCGCCTTCTTGTTCTTTGCCCAATGTGGCCTGGATACATTCTAGAACCCCACACTCAAAGTGCTCAGCTGACTAACTAATAAGTTGATTCCTAATCAACCCTAGTTATCAGGTTTTATACTTTGTGTTGCAAGGTAGAGCATACAATAGGTTTATGCAAAATATTTTTTACTTGTGCCTATGACTATCTCATTTCTTCCTTTGGTCTTCATGATCACAAAGTGGATAATGTAAACAAGCATTCTTAACAGTATCCAAGAGCTAACAAGTTAATGGGAAATCATCAGGCCAAAATTTACAAAAAGGAAGAGAACCCAGAGTGGTAAGTAAACAGCCACAAAATGGAATAAAAATTGTGTTGACTTTGCAGAAAAAGGAGTAGAAAAATCAAATCCGAGGCCAATTAAAACCATCTTGAGGTACTACCTAACCCTACATGAATGGCCCACATCACAAATTTCCAAAGCTTCAGATGCTGGCATGGATATGGAGAGAAGGGAACACTTTTACACTATTGCTGAGACTTTAAACTAGTACAGATACTATTGGAAGGAGTACAATTTTTTGATTTTTTTTAAAAGAAATTTGCTTTTTACCTGTAGTTTGATAGTCTTGTTTGACTTTTAGCTCCCCAAAGAGCTAAAAGTGGACCTTCCATTTGATCCTGCAATCCCATTACTAGGCATCTATCCAGAAGTAAAAATATCATTTATTTTACCATAAGGACATTTGTGCTAGAATGTTTATTGCAAGTGATTCTCAATTGCCAAGATGTGGAAAGTGCTCATTGCCAAGTGCTCATCAACCCATGAATAGATTAAAAAATTATGGTATATTTATACCATGGAATACTATTCAGTCATAAAAAGAATGGAAACTTTATATCTTTTGTATTACTTGGATGGAACTGAAATACATTGTTCTCAGTAAAATATCACAAGAATGAAAAAGCAAGTGTCCAAAAGTGGCTGAGTGGAGGGAATCACTTGAGTTCAAGAGTTTGAGGTTGCTGTGAGCTATGACTCCATGGCACTCTGCCAAGTGTGACAAAATGAGACTCTGTCTCCAAAAAAAAAAAAAAAAAAGCAAGTATCCAATGTACTCAATACTAATATAAAACTAGTAGATGAACAACTACACAGCCACATGAGAGAAAAACACAATTAAACTCAAGGGATGGGTGAAGAGATGGGGATTGGAGTGCTCTCACCTAACAGGTGCAATGTAAGGTTATATGTCACTCCTCCTGGGTGAAGGGCTCAACTCCAACTTGGACTTCACCTAAATAAATGTAAACAATATAACCTAATCATTTGTATTGTCGTGTTAATACAAAAAAATCTGAGGCCAATTCAATGTAAAACAATAGACAATTCCACAATTAAAGCTAGGACACAAAAGGGTCACCAAAATAGCAATAAATGTGAAGTAACCTGACCTTCTTTTGAATTTTCAACCTAGTATTATGTGCCTCCATGGTTTAAAGAAGCTCAAGTTTTGAACTTGAATAAAGATAAATTGTTCCCAACAGAAGTAAATGAAATTAGTTTTCTGGAGAAAAGTGATATCATTCTAGGTTTCAAATTATTCTTACATCCCCACCCCTCAATACCCTTAGTTGCACTGGAAGAGTAAGGATAAACAGACAAGTGGTAGACCCAAAATACTTAAAACATAAATTCTGACAATTATATTTGTGAACTCACTATTATATGCTTACTTTGGCAGAACTATACAAATAACTTGATAAGATATCATAACGTTGATATGTCAGTGTCTCATAGCTGTGTTTGTGTCAATGTGTGGAGTTTATTACTGTTGTTGCATGCTTTTGTGTGCCATCATGAGAATGTTAGAGCTGAATTAGAGCAACAAACAAACATTAAATTTCTTGTTAAACTTGGCAAGAGTGGAAGTGAAATCAGGAAAATGTTAGTCCAAAAATTGATTAAATGTTTTTCTGAGGCGAGAGAGGATATTGCTGATGAAGAGAGGTCAGGGTGGCCATTAATAACTGACAGAAAAATTGCAAAACTTCATCAAATTTTACACCAAAATCATCATCTGACTGTGAGAAGCATAGCAGACCAAGTAAACATCAATAGAGAAATAGGAAAATCTTCACAGAAAATCTTGACCAACAACTCATGGGTCTTGCATCACAACAATGCACCAGCTCACACAGCACTGTCTATAAGGGAGTTTTTAGCCAGTAAACAAATAATTGTATTGGAACATTCTCCCTACTTACCTGATCTTGCCCTCGGTGACTTTTTTCTTTACACAAAAGTAAAGGAAATATTGAAAAGAAGACACTTTGATGACATTCAAGACATCAAAGGTAATATGACAGCTCTGATAGTTATTGCAGGAAGAATTTCAAAATTTCTTTGAAGGATGGACTAGGTGCTGGCATCAGTGCATAGCTTCTCAAGGGGAGTACTTGAAGGTGACTATAAAGATATTCAGCAATGAGGTATGTAGCACTTTTTTCTAGAATTAGATCATGAATTTAATTATCAGACTTTGCATTAAGGTCATCAGATGTATAAGAAACTATGCTGGAGGAGGCGGAGCAAGATGGCGGAGGAGATGCACCCCTGAGTCAACTCTCCTGGTGATTTCAGGTGAGAGTGGGCTTATTGGATCCCTTCCGCGTGGCATCCTTGCACGGATAAGCAGCGCAGGGCGAGCAGCAAAGAGGGGA
>CAUYQV010008481.1:0-11291 GCA_963574575.1 Galagoides demidoff | reverse complement strand
CCTGTAGTCCCAGCTACTTGGGAGGCTGAGGCAGGAGACTCGCTTAAGCCCAGGAGTTGGAGGTTGCTGTGAGCTGTGATGCCATGGCACTCTACCCAGGGGGATAGCTTGAGGCTCCGTCTAAAAAATAAATAAATAAATAACCTCACAAATAAGAAAGTTAAAGCTCAGAAAAATCAAAGAAAACCTTTGAGGTCACATGGTATTCTATGGGAAAGCCAGGATTCATACTTGAGTATGAAGCGCTTGATTCTGAAGCCTGGATTGTATTGTTTGACCCAAACTGAGGTTATGGTACCCATAAGGTAGTTGTTATCCTGAAACTACTCTTTCCTACCTATACTCCCCAAACCTTCTGCAATCTTCTGACTGACCTCAAAACGGTTCTGCCGAGTTGGAATATCCACTGCTGTCAAGTCAGCCAAGGACGTGAATTGTGCATTGGTGTGATCTTTGAGGAAAGTCAGCACTGGGATGACTCCATCAGGATGGATGCAGATCTCTAACTCATTGAAGCAAGATACCTGCAGGCATGGAAAGGAAGAGAGAGAGAATAAGCTAGGAAGCAGCTAACTTCAGCTGGTTTAATGCACAGAAAGCAGCCCAGGTTTCAAATAGAAGAGTCTGTGTTTTCTTTGACACCAGGCTGCCCATTCCCACATGCCCCAAGCATATGGTTCTTTCTTGCCCCAGACCCAAACAACAAATAGTAGTGAAATTTACCTGAACCTGCTGGACATACTTGGGCAGGATTTCAGCTACATATTCTCCAAAAGCTGAGAGCTGCTTGTGGGTAACATCATTGCGTGGTCTGACAGTGGCTAGAAAGAAAAGGCATATTTGACAAAGGAATGGAGAAGGTAGGAAGCAGCTAGGTCTGCATCCATTCTCTAGGACTTGTAAGGAATGTTGATATAGAGGAGGGCTCCCTGCAGAACCTTGAGAAAGGTGCTGAGCAGGGTTCCTTTTCCAGGGAATATGAAGTGATGAAAACTTCCGAAAAATCTCACCTCACTATTCAGTCTACAGAGACTCTTATTACTGCAGCTGGGTGTTTGGCTCTTAGAATTATTCCACAGTTCTTCCTACACACTGCCTGCATTTCTGCTAAAGCAGCATAGTCTCAGCTCTCCTCTCACATTAGGAGCTCTTTGGGGATGGAAACCAGAACTTTTGCTTCTTGGTATCACAGTACCACTTAGGTTTTTGGCTTTGGCTTTTTTTAAAGACCAAGTCTCACTCTGTTGCCCAGACCAGAGTGCTATAGCATTAGCCTTGCTCACAGCCACCTCAAACTACTGGATTCAAGTGATCCCTGTCTCAGCTTCCCAAGTACATGGGACTACAGGAGCCTGCCACACACTTGGCTAATTTTTCTATTTTTAGTAGAGATGAGGTTTCATTCTTGCTCAGGCTAATCTCTAACTCCTGAGCTTAAGGGATCCTCCTGCCTTGGGTTCCCAGAGTGCTAGGATTACAGGTACGCGCCACCACACACAGCTTCTTACCAGTTCGCTTATACCAGGTTCTCAAGCTAAGAACTTTAGGGCTGAAGAGCCCTCACCAAACGTTTGTTAAAACATCTTTTTGGGGGCGGTGCCTGTGGCTCAAAGGAGTAGGGCACCCAGCCTATACACTGGAGGTGTAAAAAATAAGCTTAAACACACACACACAGAAAAAAAACATAAGCATAAACACACACACAAAAAAAAAACATCTTTTGGGGCCAGGCGCAGTGGCTCATGCCTGTAATCCTAGCACTCTGGGAGGCAGAAGCAGGTGGATTGCCTGATCGCACAGGTTTGAGACCAGACTGAGCCAGAATGAGTTCATCTAAAATTAGCTGGGCGTTGTGGCCGGTGCCTTTAGTCCCAGCTACTTGGGAGGCTGAGGCAAGAAAATTGCTTAAACCCAGGAGCTGGAGGTTGCTGTGAGCAATGACGCCACGATACTCTACCAAAGGGCGATAAAGTGAAATTCTGTCTCAAAAAATAAATAAATAAAATAAAGCGCAGTGCCTGTGGCTCAAAGGAGTAGGATGCTGGCCCCATGTACTGGAGGTGGCGGGTTCAAACCTGGCCTCAGCCAAAAACTGCAAAAACAAAACAAAAAATACAAAAAAGTAAAATAAATAAAAACATCTGTTTAGTATCAATGAGAAAACTGAGGCCCAGAAAAGGGGAAATGCCTGATTGCCTAACTCCCAGTCTGCTTATGTTAACTGTAACAGTAACATCTCCATAGCTAATTCATGCAACCCTAAATCACTGAGCTCTTATACATCAAAGGCTGCGGAGTAATGGTTAAATGTTCTCTGCCTTTGGTAGCTGACAGGCCTGCTCAGTCATTTGCTAGGTCTGTGATCCTGGGTAATTTAATTCTCTGTTTCCTAATCTACAACATGGAGAGTAAAATACTAACTCATAAGTTCGTTGTGAGGACTAAATAAAATTATTCACTAAAACCCTTTATCGAGGTGCCTGGCACGCAGTGACTCCTCAATTAACGTGAGCTACTATTATTACAGGACTCTTTAAGTCCAAAAGTTATGTTTCCTGCTCTCAAAGAGCTGACAGTTTAGTAAGAGAAAGAGGATCAGATAAACACACAAGGCACAATCAGGGCCACAACAGAGAAGCCTAAGGGTATAGGGAGCGCTTGATTCGGCCTGCAAAGTAAAGACCATTGCTGTCAAATCTTCAAGGACAAGCATATATTTGTCAGGAGGACGCAGGGAAGAGCATCCTGGACAAGAACAAACATCTCACGAAAATAAAAAAGCCCCCACCCTGCCCCGCAGGTAGTCCGTAGGAAGAGCGATGCCCGCACATACTCACGGCGCGTTTCGGCCGCAGCGCTCTCCCTCCTCACTGGCACCAACAGTGCCCAGGGTCGCCCAACTCCTGCATAGAAATAGAAAGCACAGGCGCAAAGGGTGAGGCCCGAAGAACTCTCTGCGCAGGGCGCACTGCTACTCTTGACCCCTGCCTGCCTCAGCCGAGTGCTCACCCCTGGTCAGCGCCGCGGAGCCCACAAGCCCGCGCAACCAGACCCTGGCTGCCGTCGCCGCCATGTTCCCCAGACACAAACCAGGTAGCCAAGGGACAACCCACAGGACACGGATCTCCAAGGGCACGGACCGGAAGCGGAAATGTGCAGCGGTACCTCTTCCGGGCGGACGCGAGACCGGAAGCAGAGGTTCCGGGTTCGGGGCACCGGGATGAAAGGAGGCAACGCAGGTGAGAAAGCGAGGCCGACAGGTGGGGAAACCGTGAGGTGAACGTAGCCCTAGCTCGGTGTGGCAGACGCTGGAGAGAAAGCAAGGTCGCTGAAGAACCGGACGGGTGAGAGGAGGGACGGGGGTGTGCGTTCTGTGTTCTACATTCCGCACCCCTCCCCCGCCTCCTGAGGCTAGATTTTGACCCAGGCCAGGGGGTCTAAGCGGGAAGAACGGTTTCCTTGGTGACCGTTTCCTGGGCGACTCCAGGTGGAGCGAGGACTCTTCTGGGAGATGGGCCCCCCATGCCCCAGGCTAGGGTTGGAGGGGCTCTGTCTCCAGTTATGGGACAGAGCCTTGGGAAATCTTTAGGGCGAGTGGGGAAATGGAGAAAACAAGCTCAGAAGAGACCAAGCGTGGGACTAACGATATCTCAGGCCAATCCTCACATAGGAGTGTGTGGACTCCATGCGCGGGAGAAGACAGGACTTGTCTGCAAGGATGTGGGGGTCGTTTTTGTCTGGTTCTGTTGCCCCTGAGATTCACTAGTTTTATGCCCGCGTTATCTGGTTAATGAGGTTTTTAAAATTGTAGGCCTCCACTAGTCCCTTGCTTTCATATGTTTACCTAAATCCCAAGTATTTTACATCATGGAAAATAATTAGAACTTTCATTGATTTCATTGGGGGAGGGGCGTTTCTGCAGGAGAATAAACCGATATGGTTGAAGGAGAGCATCAGGGACATCATTGGCAGTGCCAGGAATAAGGCTAATATGGACCTACTTTGCTCTCACTTTTTCCTTTCACCTCACTGAGTCGGACAGTTGGATTCATAGACTATGGCTGTGAATCCCCCAAGTTACTCACGGTGGTATTGCTTTCCAGACAGCTGGAAGAGAGAAAAGCTGGCTACCATGGAATCACCCGAGGAGCCTGGAGCATCCATGGATGAGAACTACTTTGTGAACTACACATTCAAAGATCGGTCACACTCAGGCCGTGTGGCTCAAGGCATCATGAAACTATGTCTGGAGGAGGAGCTCTTTGCTGATGTCACCATTTCTGTAGAAGGCCGGGAGTTTCAGCTTCATCGATTGGTCCTCTCAGCTCAGAGCTGCTTCTTCAGGTCCATGTTCACTTCCAACCTGAAGGAGGCCC
Source organism: Galagoides demidoff (assembly GCA_963574575.1). Classification (NCBI taxonomy): domain Eukaryota; kingdom Metazoa; phylum Chordata; class Mammalia; order Primates; family Galagidae; genus Galagoides; species Galagoides demidoff. The sequence goes on along the minus strand of CAUYQV010008481.1, from coordinate 6,915 downwards.
ACAATCGGGTGATAGTGCTGCAGGATGTCAGTGAGTCTGTTTTCCAGCTCCTGGTTGATTATATCTACCATGGGACTGTGAAACTTCGAGCTGATGAGTTGCAGGAAATTTATGAGGTGTCAGACATGTATCAGCTGACATCTCTATTTGAGGAATGTTCTCGGTTTTTGGCCCGCACAGTGCAAGTGGGAAACTGTCTTCAGGTGATGTGGCTGGCAGATCGGCACAGTGATCCTGAACTCTACACTGCTGCCAAGCACTGTGCCAAGACCCACTTGGCACAGCTGCAGAGCACAGAGGAATTTCTACACTTGCCCCATCATTTACTTACTGATATCATTTCAGGTAAGTTTCAGGAAAGGGAATATTATATTCAGCTACTTGTTCAGTGTACTAGTTCAGGAGAAAGGAACCTTTAAGCTTTCTGGTGTTGGTTTATATTATTATTCCTACATTACTATTGAGATACCTGCTGAAGCAGGTTGAGTTGAGATTCAGTGTAATTATTGTCAGAGACAGTCCTTCTTACAGAAGAAGAAACCAGCACTCACCCACAAAAGGTAGTAAGTAGGCAGGTGCCTGTAGCTCAGTGATTAGGGCCCTGGCCACATACACCCAGGGGTGGCAGGTTCAAACTCAGCCTGGATCTGCTAAACAACAATAACTACAACAAAAAAATAGCCAGGTGTTATTGCGGGCACCTGTAGTCCCAGCTACTTAGAGGCTGACACAAGAGAATTGCTTAAGCCCAAGAGTTTGAAGTTGCTGTGAGCTATGACACCATGGCACTCTACCAAGGGTGACATAGTAAGACTGTCTCAAAAAAAAAAAAAAAGTAGTAAGCAGCTATTTGTATTATACTCTACCTCTCCCCTGCTTAAGTGTTCTTATTTCTCTTGTACTTTGCATGTACTTGTGGGTTTAATACCTGTGTAAATTGATGAGGAATCAAGATAACTAAGGTAAGAAACTAAAAATCTTCTTAAATGATGGCCCACCTTTAGGTAACAAAACTGACCCTGAAAGTGAGTTGTAACCATACTTTAGGTTTGAGCTCTATAACCTAGTAGGTTATTTCCATGGCAGATGAGAACATACCAAGCCATTCATTTCAATTTTTAAAAAGCAAGGCAGTTTTAGGTTAATCTCATGTGTATGTATATATATACACATACATACACAGTGATAGTCTAATAAAGTGATTCATGTTGTTAAAGCCCCTTACTCTAAGTTTCTCTCTCGGATTATCAGATTGCCATTGACCATTCTTTCCTCTGGCTCTCATAGATGGAGTTCCATGTTCTCAGAATCCAACAGAGGCAATAGAAGCCTGGATTAATTTTAATAAAGAAGAAAGAGAGGCTTTTACAGAGTCACTCAGGACTAGCTTGAAGGTAAGGCAGCTTTCATTACATTAAGAGTTGGAACATTATACTCTGCATATATACCAAACATCAGTTGGCCTAGCCTCTTTTTGATGGATGGTTAGTAAGCCATATCTGGCTTGAAGTTGATACGATCTGGGGAGAAGGATGTATTTGTGACCCTAAAAACCACCAATCCATGAGCTTCAAAGTTCATTGAGAACTGTTCTCTTTTTCTTTTTTCTTTTTTTTTTTTTTTGAGACAGAGTCTCATTCCATTGCCCTGGGTAGACTCCCATGGTGTCATAGCTCATAGCTACCTCAAACTCTTGGACTCCAGTAATCCTCTTGCCTCAGCTTCCCAAGTAGATGGGGCTACAGGCACCTGCCACAATACCTGGCTCATTTTTCTATTTTTACTAGTGACAGGGTCTCACTCTTGTTCAGGCTGGTCTCAAATGCGTGAGCTCAAGCAGTTCACTGGCTTCATCCTCCCAGAGTGCTAGGTTAACAGGTGTGAGCCACCACCCCCGGCCCCTAAACACCCTTTGTCTGAAGCACCAGCTTATGGTCGTTTTTAAAATGCTTCAAGGGGCAGTACCTATAGCTCAGTGTTTAGGGCGCCAGCCCCTATACCAAGGGTGGCGGGTTCAAACCTGGCCCCAGCTAAACAGCAACAAAAAAAAAATAGCCGGGCATTGTGGCAGGAACCTGTATTCCCAGCTACTCTGGAAGCTGAAGCAAGAGAATTGCCTAAGTCCAGGATTTGGAGGTTGCTGTGAGCTGTGTGATGCCACAGCACTCTACCAAGGGCAATAAAGTAAGACTCTGTCTCTATTTAAAAAAATAAAAAATGAAATGCTTCAAGGGTGAGTGTGACAGATTCTCTGACCCAGCAAAAAAATGTCTAGAAGAAAGTGATTAGAAAAGACTCAGGAGGGCGGTGCCTGTGGCTCAAAAGGGTAGGGCACCAGTCCCATATGCTGGAGGGGGCAGGTTCAAACCCAGCCCCAGCCAAAAAAAAAGAAAAGACAAGACTCAGGATGACATACAGTAACTAGAGGGGAATGTGTTAGAGCAAGATACAAGTGTGAGGGCCAGGACTCTTAAGAACACGTCTTGGGTGGCACCTGTGGCTCAAAGGAGTAGGGCGCCAGCCCCATATGCCAGAGGTGGCCAGTTCAAACCCAGCCCCAGCCAAAAACTGCAAAAAAAAACAAAAAAAGAATACATGTCTTAGCTGGTCCTTAGCCTGGAACTGATAGCTGTAACTTATTTTAATTTTGCCAATAGGAAATTGGTGAGAATGTGCACATTTACCTGATTGGGAAAGAGTCATCCCGTACCCACTCATTGGCTGTGTCTTTACACTGTGCAGAAGATGATTCCATAAGTGTAAGTGGCCAAAACAGCTTGTGCCACCAGATCACTGCGGCCTGCAAGCATGGTGGAGACTTGTATGTGGTGGGAGGGTCCATCCCACGGCGCATGTGGAAGTGCAACAATGCCACTGTTGACTGGGAGTGGTGTGCACCTTTGCCTCGGGACCGGCTCCAGCATACCCTGGTGTCTGTGCCCGGGAAAGATGCCATATATTCGTTAGGTGGCAAAACACTGCAGGATACCCTCTCCAATGCTGTCATCTATTATCGGGTAGGTGATAATGTGTGGACAGAGACAACCCAACTCGAGGTGGCCGTGTCAGGGGCTGCTGGTGCCAATCTCAACGGAATCATCTATTTACTAGGGGGGGAGGAGAATGATCTGGACTTCTTTACCAAACCTTCCCGACTCATCCAGTGCTTTGACACAGAGACAGACAAATGCCATGTGAAGCCCTATGTGCTGCCCTTTGCTGGGCGCATGCATGCAGCTGTACATAAGGATCTGGTGTTCATCGTGGCTGAAGGGGACTCCCTGGTGTGCTACAATCCCATGCTAGACAGCTTTACCCGGCTTTGCCTTCCTGAGGCCTGGAGCTCTGCCCCATCCCTCTGGAAGATTGCCAGCTGTAACGGAAGCATCTATGTCTTCCGGGACCGATATAAAAAGGGGGATGCCAACACCTACAAGCTTGACCCTGCCACTTCAGCTGTAACTGTCACAAGAGGCATTAAGGTGTTGCTTACCAATTTGCAGTTTGTGTTGGCCTAAGGCTGTGGGGGTATGCAACTCCTTTGCCCTTCCCCTTTACCCATCCAAATTCAAAGTCCCTTGAGCCCCAGTTCAGAGTAATGTGCTATTTTTTGGCACAGATTAGAAAGACAGTGACTGTCCTTCCCCAAACCCATAGAACTGTTCTATTTGGGGCTTTTTAGACTGCTGTTGCTCAGCTGGCTGCTTGAAATGAGAGTAGCCAGCCTGTACTCTGACATCCCCTGGTAATTCCATGCCACACTACAGATTGTGTAGAGCAAGCCTCTTCTCAGACCTTAGCCACAGCCTCCCCTCTTTACCTAATCAATGTCAAATAGAAGCACCCCTGATCCCAGGGCAAAGGAAAGATGCCCAATCATACTTACTTTCTATAGCCTGTGAAGTGGCTAGTTGATAATATTTCCACAAAGAATTAGATGTTAGAGTCTTCCTTCAGGCTTTGGTTGGGATAATGGACTAAGATGAAGGTGTACCTCACCAGCAAGACTTAACTCTAGAATTCAGGACATTCCTTCTATTTTTTTCTCATCTATCTTATGAGGAAATGTAATTTTGGCTTTATTTTTGGTTTCTTTCAAGAGGTAAGCCAGAAAGTAGAAAGGATTGTTTCTAATTAATACCAGAAACTGTTCATTGCTAAGCTATTAAAAAAAAAAGTGAAGAAAATAACAAAAACTTTTTTCAAACTCAAAAATACAAGCTCTCTTTTAAAAGCTCTAAGTTAAGTCAAGAGCTAGGAATTGTTCATACAAATAAAAGTTTTTGGAGGGATGTGTGTGTCTGTGTTGAATTCTATAGGATTAACTTCCTTAGGGGAACTGATGACATGCCCGCACATTTCTGTGTCAGCAGTCCTAACTGCAGCCCATGCTTCCTTTTTCTTTTTTTCCACACTTTTTTCTTTTTTGGCCAGGGCAGGGTTTGAACCTGCCACCTCTGGCATATGGGGCTAGTGCCCTACTCCTTTGCTCCACAAGCGCTGCCCCTCCTTTTCTATTATATATACAGGATCACTTGGTTTCTTTTTTCTTTCTTTTTTTTTTTTTGAGACAGTTTTACTTAGTTGCCCTTAGTGTGCTGTGGCACTACTGTAGCTCACAGCAACCTCAAACTTTTGGGCTTGGCTCTGCCCCTGTGGCTCAAGCGGCGAAGGCGCCAGCCACATACACCTAAGGTGGACGGTTCGAATCCAGCCCGGGCCGCCATACAACAATAATGGCTGCAACCAAAAAAAAAAAAAAAAATAGCCGGGCATTGTGGCGGACGCCTGTGGTCCCAGCTACTTGAGAGGCTGAGGCAGGAGACTAGCTTGAGCCCAGGAGTTGGAGGTTGCTGTGAACTGTGATGCCACAGCACTCTACCCAGGGGGACAGCTTGAGGCTCTGTCTCAAAAAAAAAAACTCTTGGGCTCAAGCGATCCCCTTGCCTCAGTCTCCCAAGTAGCTGGGACTACAGGCACCCACAATACCCAGCCATTTTTTTTTTCTTTTTTTGAGACAGAGCCTCAAGCGATCCCCCTGGGTAGAGTGCCATGGCATCACAGCTCTTAGCAACCTCCAACTCCTGGGCTCAAGCCAGTCTCCTGCCTCAGCCTCCCAAGTAGCTGGGACCACAGGTGCCCGCCACAACGCCCGGCCATTTTTTGGTTGCAGCCATCATTGTTGTTTGGCAGGTCCGGGCTGGGGATTCGAACCCGCCACCTTAGGTGTACGTGGCTGGCACCTTAGCCCATTGAGCCACAGGCGCCGAGCCATACCCAGCCATTTTTAGAGACAGGGTCTCGATTTTGCTCGGGCTGGTCTCAAACTCCTGAACTCAAGCAATCCACCCACCCTCAGCTTCCCAGAGTGCTGGGATTATAGGCATGAGCGAGGATCACTGCTTTGAAAGCGTGAGGGGAACCCCACAGGGCCAGTGAAAATTGTGGGTTTTTTTCTTAAGAGATTAGAATCTGTCACCCATGCTGGAGTACAGTGGCGCAATCATAGCTCACAGTAGTATCACTCCTGAGTTCAAGTGTTCGTACTATGTAGCTCAGACAACAGGTATGGCCAACCATGCCTGGCTAAGTTTTAAAAAAATTTTTTTAGAGAGTGAAGGTTTTCCTTTGTTGCCCAGCCTAGCCTCAAGTGATCCTCCCACCTCACCCTCCCAAAATCCTGGGATTACAGGTCTAGCTCATCACACCCAGCTGAAATTGGGATTTCTGACAGTGGCAAAAAGCCAGACCTCAGTTATTCCTCTCTTTTTTCTAGTGTTAACTTTTTTTTGAGTTATGGTGCTATATATCATCAGGCACGATATTAGATACACAATAGATTTTTGTTAAAATTAGTAATTCCATGGCCCTGATCAAGAAAGTAAAATACCCCCATCCCTATTCTCTCTGCTATAAATATAAGCCGCACTAAATCTCTTCCTCTCTAGCTACTCAACAGTGTTACTTCAGGAAAATGAAACAAGACAGAAGAAACAAAATTAGCTATTAGCATATTTCTGTTATGTCAAGTTTGGACCTAAGGCCCTTAGGTCCTGTTAAAACTTTTTATTCTATATTAAGCAGGGTTGTCTTCCTTCTTCTTTTTCCTGACCAGGGGATTCACGTCACATTGAGTTCTTTCTAATCCACGTAATTCATGTTTTTGATATGTCACATGTCTCATCCTTGGCTGCCCCTACAGTAATCTTGTAGAACTCTTTTAGAACATCCAATTGACCAGGTCTGATGTGGATGTGTGACCGGATCTCGCTGATGGCTTTTACAGCCTCTTCTGGACTCCAGTTGTGCACCTGAAGTACATGTAGGGTTGGGAAATCAGCACAGAAAGAAAGGAGCAGGGGTTAAGGCACCCTGGACCTGCAGGCAGGCACTAAAGGACCCAGAATTTCATTTCTTTAAAAAACCATTTGGGAGGTTTTAAAAACTGTTATAAATGGGAGAGTACTTTAACCACCAGAGTTAAAATGGGACTCCACAATATTATGCAACAGGCCAGATGGGCAAGGCAGTCTCTCTACCCAATCGCTCTCCCAAACCCTGGGAAAAAAAGGTTGTGCATGTGAAGATGACATCATAACTTTAAGACTGCCTAGGCACTAGGCCTACTTGATATCTTGAACTGGGCTTTTGGTTACAGAATTCCTAGGAAAGAGTGTATGGTAGATGTTTTTATACAATATGTCATCATAGCTAGAAAAACTACTTTTTAATTTAACCAGGAAGGTTATCCATGTTCCTTTTTTTTAAGACAGAGCCTCAAGCTATCCCCCTGGGTAGAGTGCCATGGCATCACAGCTCACAGCAACCTCCAACTCCTGGGCTCAAGCGAGTCTCCTGCCTCAGCCTCCCAAGTAGCTGGGACCACAGGCGCCCACCACAACGCCCGGCCATTTT
>CAUYQV010008479.1:0-10273 GCA_963574575.1 Galagoides demidoff | reverse complement strand
GGTATTTTAGTTTTCTTTGAGACAGAGTCTTGCTCTGTTACCCAGGCCAGAGTGCAGTGACACAATCATTGTTCCCTGCAACCTTGAATTCCTGGACTCAAGCAATCTTCCTGACTCAGCCTCCCAAGTAGCTGGGACTCTGGGTGTGTACCACCAGGCCCAGATAATGAAAAAAGAAGTTTTTCATGTGTTGCCCAGACAAAAAAATTTTTTGATATTTCATTCTATTGCCCAGGCTGGTCTGGAACTCCTGAGGGCTCATGTGATCCTCCCAACTCAGCTTTCCAAAGTGCTAGAATTATGGGTATATTGGCTCCGCGCCTGTGGCTCAAGTGGCTAAGGCGCCAGCCACATACACCTGAGCTGGCGGGTTCGAATCCAGCCTGGGCCCACCAAACAACAATGGCTGCAACCAAAAAATAGCTGGGCTTTGTAGCAGGCACCTATAGTCCTAGCTACTTGGGAGGTGGAGGCAGGAGACTCGCTTAAACCCAGGAGTTGGAAGTTGCTGTGAGCTGTGATGCTATAGCACTCTACCCAGGGTGACAGCTTGAGGCTCTGTCTCCAAAAAAAAAAAAAAAGATTCTATTAATTCTATTAACCTTAATTCACAATTTATTTAGAAATAATAATAGTAGATGTGGATTGTAAGTAGAAATTTTAGTAGTTGATATGAGGTTAAAAAAGAACCAAACCTATGGAAAAGCCAGAGGGGTTTTTTTTTTTCAGATAAAATCTCAAAGTCATTTATTTGTATTCTCTGATATTACTATTATCTGCGAATTGTGTGGAGATTCCATTGTTGGTACTGGATGTACTCTTTAGTAGTTTTTTTCATGTTGCACTGGTGTAGAGGGAATTGGGATCTCTTTTCGTAATCTGGTGCTTTAATTAGATGTTACTTGTAGAGCTGACCATATAGAGCTGTATATGATGCAGCCGATTCCAAGATGTGTTCCCCCCCAAAAATTGTACACACTAATCATCACAGCATTCCCATGTGGTGCAGACTGTAGCTATGTATGAGGGTCCAGTGTCAATTTTGACTCCTGTGTCCAAATGAGAAGAGGAGATGACTACTGTGTTTGTAATATTGTTCTCTGGTATTGATGGATAAAGTCCAATTATATTTATATATATATATATATATATTTTTTTTTTTTTTGAGGCAGAGTGTCCCTATGTTGCCCTCGATAGAGTACAGTGGCATCACAACTCACAGCAACCTCAAACTCTTGGGCTTAAGTGATTTTCTTGCCTCAACTTCCTAAGTAGCTGAGACTACAGGTGCCTGCCACAATGCCTGGGTATTTTTTGTTGTTGTTGCAGTTGTCATTGCTGTTTAGCAGGCCCAGGCCAGGTTTGAACCCACCAGGGCACTGAGCCCAATTTTTTTTTTTTTAACAGACAGAGTCTTACTTTGCTGCCCTTAGTAGAGTGCTATGGAGTCACAGCTCACAGCAACCCCCAGCTCTTGGGCTTAGATGATTCTCTTGCCTCAGTCTCCCAACTAGCTAGGACTACAGGTGCCTGCCACAATGCCTGGCTATTTTTTATTGCAGTTTGGCCAGGGTCGGGTTTGAACCCGCCACCCTTGGTATATGGGGCCTGTGCCCCCAATTATTTTTTTAACAAAAAGGAAAGTAAAGTTTCTAGCTATAAATGAAAATGTGAAGTTGTGTTTGTGATTCTTAGTAAAAGATTAAAATTGGTCAGAAAACTGAATTAGAAAAAAATGTTAAGTTAAAGATCAAGACTAAATTTTTTTTTTTTTTTGAGATAGAGCCTCAAGCTATCCCCCTGGGTAGAGTGCCATGGCATCACAGCTCATAGCAACCTCCAACTCCTGGGCTCAAGCGAGTCTCCTGCCTCCGCCTCCCAAGTAGCTGGGACCACAGGCGCCCGCTACAATGCCCGGCCATTTTTTGGTTGCAGCCATCATTGTTGTTTGGCAGGCCCCGGCTGGGGATTCGAACCCGCCACCTTAGGTGTACGTGGCTGGCACCTTAGCCGATTGAGCCACAGGCGCCGAGCCAATTAAATTATTTTCAAAAGAAGTTCAAAGCACGGTAAGTATATTCTTTGTTTTTTTACTCTTTGTTTTTTGATGAACATAATTTAAGTGTACTACAGAAATTTAACTATAGGTTCAAGTGCCATGAGATTTAAAAGGTTGAAAAACACTGGTATATCTAAATTGGCTGGACCTGAGTCCAAATTCTGGTTCCACCTGCAAGATCTTGGGCAAGTTACCTCTCTAATCTTTAATTTCCTTATACGTAAATGGTCTTAAAATAATGCTTACCACATAGGATTATTGAAAGATTGACACATAAAACACACAAAACAGTGTTTGAATTGTAGAAAATAATAAATGTTAGCAAGGATAATGTGATAGAGAAATTTGCAACTTGACCATCTTTCCCTTTATCAAGAAATTATACGTGAAAACTGACAGATGTATTCCTTTCTTCATTTACTCTTCCCAGAAATTTCAATGTGTACATCCTAAGTGCTGGGGCTACGACATGAAGAAGGCAGACCCAGTCCTTGCCTTCGTAGACCTCACAATCTAAAGCAGTCTTTATCCCATCTAAAATTAAAAGAATAATTGACTAATTCTGTTTTATTTTTCTAGTGTCATGACTAATGGACTTCTTTATTATGATTCCTTTAGTGGATGCCACTAATTGCTTGGTAAACCTCTGCCCACTTCAAAAGGATCCTTGATAAGTATGTATAAGACAGCTCGGCGGGGCGCAAGCCGCATGCAATTATTTCTTAGTTAATCCCTTTAGAGATGAGTCTACTTGTTAAGTGTCAGGCTGGAGTGCCTAACACGGGGAGGAAAAGCCTCCATTCATATTGGTTCGTGTGTTTTCTATTGCCTGGTGAGCCTCAGCTCTTCATCTTCCGGAAAGTGTCATTGAAGAGACATCTTCGTGTCATCTAACATGTGTTTAGTGATTACTTTATCTGTAAGTGGTGAAGATCATACTAAACGATTGCTCCCTCCGTCTAGTTAAAGCTGACAGGGTTGTCACTACTTCAGTGATGGATTCCATACCCCGGCCTCTTTTCACAAATGTGTCTTACTCTATATTGAAGAAATACGGACAGTTTGAGGATGGACTAAGCCGGCAGTCTCCAATGGATTCAACATCATATTCTTGGAGTCAATATCAGAAAAAGAAGGTTTATTTAAAGATTGTCTTCCCTCTGGCCCATACCCTAGATCTTATTCTCTGCTTTCAATGTTGAAATAACTAGTTTGGTCAGTTATTTAATGCTAAGTGTGCCCCTGGCCCCTTCTGAATGACAGATACATGCATATTAATTTATTCCAGCACTGACACCTAAAATAAATATTCCTACCTTAATGAGTAAGAATGACGCTAGTGATGGTAATTACTAGTCAGGAGAGACAGGAAATCCAGTCATCAGAAAAATTATTTGGGTAAATGGAGCCTTGAAGAGTTTCTCAAGTAACAAGTAGGTATACAGTTAGAGCTACTGCTGCTGATGACAAAAGAAATGCTTGAAAAATTCCCCAAGGGCATGTTTTTATTCTACATATTCCTTTCTTGTTTGGAATGATTTGGAATCTGAGTATTCCCTCCCAAGGTCATTTTCATCTCCCACCCTATTTGACAGTGCTCAGCTTCCAATGCAAGCTACCCTATCAACATAGTTCCTTCGGGTTGGTGAAAGGGTAATTTTGAATACCGATATACACTGATCTCAATTTTTCTGCTAAGCTTTAATTTTATCATTTAGTCCTCATCTTGTGAAAAGTACTCATGGGCTAGAGTGAGATGAACAAGATCTGGCAAAGAAATATGCTAGAAAAAGCCAGGGTCTCAGGAGAATCACATACCTGGTGCTGAGGGGGAAGGAGAGGAGGAAGTTGCTGAAGCAGTCGGAACAGAGAATAGGAATGGTCGGTCAACCAGTCAGCAGTGAACAATGAAAAGGTCAGGGTACTTTTGAACATGACTATGTCTTTCACAGGCTAAAGTGAGCATTAAAACGCTGAAGTCTTGCTCACTTCCCAAAGTTTATCAAGAACAGAAAATGGCACACCAAGAATGTGACGATATTTCCAAATGGTTTCAACATCTGAAGGTAAATCCGAGGTCACCTCTGGAGCGCTGCTGGCAACCGGGTCACAATCGCCAGCCCCTCCCCACCCCCAATCCTTCCCGCCTCTGTTCATGCATATCTGTGGGGCAGCTGCTTGATAAATCAGACAGAATTCTTCAAAAGGCCCCTGGGGGGCTGATAATCACAATAAATATTACAACGTTTGTCCTCACACAGACCTTTTTCCAGAAGGCCTTCTAGGCCAGGCAGTTTAATTACTGTGGTTGCTCTTTTTTTCCTCTCAGATGGGATTGATGTAGCGCAGTGGCTTCCCTGAGGTCACCCAGCAGGACGGGTTCCCTACCAGAAGTTTCCATACTGCCTGGAGAATCAGTGATGTTGCAGTAGGAGCCAACAAAAATATGTCAGCGGATTTTACAAAGGACTTTTTAATAAAACAGCAAAATGCATCTTTGTTCCAGGCCATTTCGGTGAGCTATGCTGTCCTCTGCTATTTCAGGGGGCTCTACCAACACCAAAATCAACCAAATGGGGACTGAATTTTGTAGTATCCAGGGGTACGGTTAATCCCAAGTACAGATTAACTACATTTTAGTCATCCAATTTTTAAAACAGGATTCACTTTACCATTTATGTTCTTTTTGAGCCACTGATAATCAATATACATTTTCCTAACACAGTGGTTCTCAATGGAGGTGAGGGGAATTTCACCTACCAGGAGGCATCTGGCAATGTCTAGAGACTTTTTGATTGCATGACTCGGGGGGTGGGTGCTACTGAATCCAGTAGGTGGGGTCCAGAACTGCTTCTAAACATTCTATGATGCAGAGGACAGTCCCTTACAACAAAGAATTATCTGGTCCAGAATGTCAACAGTGCCATGATTAGGATAGCAAAAGACCGGAAGCAGAGATAAGAACAGGAACAGAAAAAAGAGAGGGGTAGAAAGTAATTTATGCAATTTTTGGATCTCCAGTTTTCTTTCCCAAATCTGGGCATCAGGCAACTACTCCACTGACCCTCCCACCTTTGCTATAAAACATCCAAATTCCATTGTGGATTTGTAAAGAGTAGATACATATATTTTTGCCTTTTTTGGTTTTGATTTGACAATAATAAAAAGAGTATCATGCTATATATAATGTTTGGGCACTTGCATTTTTTTCTCCAAAGCATATTGTTAAAATGTATCCAGATTTTTGCATACAGTTTTAGTTCATTTGTTTTGATTGTAATATTCCCTTGCAAAACAGAACTATAATTTAGTCTGATATTCAGGTTGTCTGCAAGTGTTGGCTTGTTACACATAGCACTCCTAAGAACAGCTTGTATAAAACAGTATACGTAGATTTCTACTTTTGCATATGTATAAAAATACAAAATGGATATAAAATGTAAATATATAAAATTAAATATATTTTACATTATATGAGAAATTGTGTGATTATATATACCTAGATATCAACAATGATTAGCTCCATGTTAAGGGATAATTTTTTCTTTGTATTTTCTATTTTTTTCTATAATAAACGTACCTTTTTGTAATAAGAAAAAATGTTTTCTGTAAAGCTAGAAGATTGGCATTGTTTTAAATTATGAATGAGGACGTCCAAATGTACACAGATATCTGTAAGTTTGTATGAGATGCTACTGTAAAGTACCTCATCACGGTTAACCAACTCCAGTCTATAGACATAGACTTGCTGTTTTGCCTACAGCTAGACATTAACTAACCTGACTGGGCATAGCTGAATAAACCCAATTCACAAAGTTGCCCACAAATTTATAAAGCCAGAAATAGACTTAAACTATATACAAACTAAAACCTAACATATACTAAGTGATGGCAAGAGAGCTCTCAACAAGCTAAAGGAAAGCAACCCTCTGCTTATTAAAGTCCTTATATCTAATCAAAAATTTAGTTTTTATCGACAAAAAGCATTTCAGACACCTCGCTAATCAACCGAAAACCTCACCATTTACACCATAATGTATCCAACTCAATTAGAAGTTAACTACAAAAAATAAAATTAGAAAAATTGGCAAACAACACTTAATTTGCATTCCCTCCTTCCCAAAAAGAAAATCTCCACCAAAAACACTATGTATTAATAACCTTCAACTTGGCCATCTGACCATTCACAATTAGACTTGTCGGTTATAAATCATAATCTATCGTCAGACTAGCTGCATGAAACCAGAATCTTCTGTGAACAGATAATGGGGTCACTATTACTTGATTAATGCAGATGGAGTCCCTGGTTGCTGCCTCCCATCACAGAAAAGGCCACCACTGACCTCCGAGAGGAAACCCAGGATGAAGGCCGTGTCCTCACACATTAACCAAGAGAAGCAACGTAGAAAAGGTTCCGTTATTCAAGTCTCTCTGCTCGCCCCCCTAAAAGGAATACCACCCTCTTCTAAGTTTCTCCAAGAAAATATCAGTGAAGGCCTATATGAACTGCATTTTTTTCTTTTATTATAATTTTCCAGCACATTTCTCCCGAGTAGAGAAAATCCAAAAAACTGACTTTTCAATGCTGAAGGAAATTGTCTTTCCTTTCTATAGTACAGAGCAAGCATGTCCTGCTGTGAACAGTGGTTGGAATGGCATGATCTGAAAGTTGAATAAAAAGATGTTATCGATTTAAAAAATAACAAAAAGAGGAGTGAGGGAATACCAAAAAGAAGAGCGGGGAATAGCAAGGCAACTAACTATGGCCACAGTCTATCTCTTAGCCCAAGGAGTCCCTCTTTCCAAGAAAACAGCAGTCCCCCAGAAACCAGAAGCTACAGGGTATATGCTATGGTCAGTGTGCTGCTTTTTGTCACTGGAGAGAAAAACGGACAGGTGGCAGGGTTCTTGCCGTGCTTTTGCATGACGCAGCCCAACTGTGCGCCCAGCCACGCGCACAAAGACAGAGACAGCCACAGGCTGGAGAGATACTGTGGGGTACAGCAGCTCCCGTGTTTGCCAGAGGTCTTAAGGGATCTTCCATTTCATTCCGTAGTAATGCCCTTTTTGTTGACAAAAGTAAATTGATGATAGTCAAGAGGGAAGCATTTGGTGGAAAAAATTCTGTTGACCCTTCTCAGATTGAATTTGACCACAGAACAGGATACCAGCAGTTGCAGAAATGATAGATTATTGTAATGACTGCCAGAATGGCCTTTTGGCATGTTTAAATGGCAATAAATTTCACCAGGAAGAAGGCAATTTTACTACTTTAGAGCAGTAAGGAAACACGGTGTTTAAGGTGTAAATAAATCGTGGGTCATTAACAGCAAACATATTCTGTCCACGGTGCGATTCTCAATCAGAGGCTATTCATATTTAATTTAATTATGTGGATCGACTTAGCCAATTATGGCTTTTTCGTTCCAGGTCACAGACTTCTCAGGCTGACAATTTTGCTCTCTTCCTGTCTCCTCATGTCCATAAACACAGCCCTCGGCTCTCCCTGGTCCTTCCTTCCACAGGTACATAAACACCGTGGGGGAAGTTCACTTTTGCTAGCTCACTGACTAGCCTACTGAGATTATTAAATTAGAGACTGATCTGTAGTGTGGTCTTTTCTGCGGCTCCAAAATCCCCTCTGTCCCTTGCTCATTAATCTGGCTCAGGTCCTTCACTGAACTCTGCCATTAAAGGAGGCGGCGGGAGGGAGAGGTGTGCAATGAAGTTTGACATTTCCTCAAAAATGATTGTATTAAAACCCACTTACATTTACGGCTCCGTCTCATTTGAGAATGTTAATCAGTTGCAATTTCATCAAGGTAAAGGTATTGGGATCTAATCAAGTCAAAGACTTGCTGGCGTTGATGTGGATCGTGCTTCCGAAGCATCACTTTAAAAGGTCATTTTTAAATACAGCTTAAGGTGGTAATTAACAAAGTTCATTAATAACAATCTGCTTATGGACAGTTTAAAACATTCAGGCTCCATCTACAGTTTCAGGCCAACTTCAGCTCACTCCAAGCTTGAGTCAGCTCTGACCAGAGAAGCAAAATTCAGGAGACGCACTCCAAATCAGGCAGGTCAGTAACACTTTACAGAACCAAATTAGTGTTGAACTTGGTTGCCCAAACAAGCACAATCCCTCCAAAGCCTAAATTTCATTTTCTACTAAGCACAGCGTGGAATGTCCTTTCTCTATCTGACTGAAAGGGCAGCCTGAGTGATTAGTCCCAGGCCTCACTACAACCAGGCACGCACGTTTCTTTCTGCTTGGTTTGTACTACCTGTAATGTGTTTTCTGAGACTGCCTTGGACAGCTTTTCTGTCCCTATAACTTTGTAAACTGCTGGGAACACAACCAATAACTCCAATGCACTTTAGGCCAAAAACATCATCTTATGTATCTCAGATGAACCCTAGGAAATGTTGGAACTCTGGGTGCCTTGCAGGAAGCTTGGACAATTTGGGGGGAGATGGGGAGATGCTTTCCATATTGAATTATTAACTATTCTCGAGTTCATGTACTTGGAATCCCAGAGGGAGACAGAGGAAAAAATACGAAAATATATTCAAAAAAGAAAGCCACCAGAGGACGTTTAGTAAGGCAAATTTGAGGGATTCATATGAAAATATGGGGCATTTATAGCCAAAGAATCATTAATATAGGTACTCGGCAATTTTAGAAAATAATCTGTTATTATCTCATTTTACAGACGAGGAAGTGGAGACTCCAAAAAGCTGAGTGAGCTTCACAAATCCAACAGAATTTGGTGACCATGTAGGACAAGGGCAAAGACTCCTGACTCCTCGTTCTAGTACTCCAGCAAACAGTATTCCAAGAAGGGCAAACCGCTGACAGCGGAGAGCCAGACTCCAGCAGGGCTCCCCAGGCTGGAAGAGCAGCTACCACCCGGGGTGGCAGCAACCTGAGAAGACCTGCAGGTGTCCCCACCTCACCCCACTCTCACTGAGGTCCTGGGCTGGGTAGGTTCCCAGGTCTGGAAAACAAAGGTCTAGTATGTGTTGGGTTGCAGGGACAGGAATGCTTGGTTTTCCAAGCCCACTGGCTGTTTCCAAGGCCCGGGCTCTTTTTTGTCATTATAGCCAGAGAGATAAAAAGAACACAGAAAAGGGCCGAGTATTTTTAGACAACAGAGCAAGGTTATCTGGCTCAGGCTGAGATAAATGCAAAGGGTCAGCACCTTGCCAGTTTTCACCGCAGTCAGTCAAGCTGACCACATGTGAGGAAGGCAGAATTTTGAGAGAAGCTGTCGACATTTAAAAGCACATAGTCACATGGAGCGATAAGTCAAGCCTCCCATGTTTTTAATGGACTTGCCTCCCAACCTCACTTCCCCAGCTGATGATGGCCTTATCTCCAAGAGCATAGTCCACGCCTCCACTGGATCTATCCCCAGTCCAGCAGACCAAGAGGAAAGGTCTGCCTGGGCTCTTCCTTTGTTTACCATCTTCTGCTAAGCTAGACGAGCAAAAATATCCCTAGCCGAGGAGTAATCGTGACGACCGGGGCGGTAATAATGCCAGGAAGGTGGCAAGATGATGCTGCTGACGCCAGCAGATGAGGCCGATGGGAACAGCTTTCTCTTCTTACTGATGAGGGCTAAACTCGGAAAGCAAATAGCCAGAGATAGGACGTAAATGAAAAGGACTTGAGTCAATACATGACTGTTTGCTTCACATCATGACTAGATATGGTGGCCTTAGGACCAAAAAACATTCATTTGCTCTCTGTTTGGTTTCTACTTGGTTGGCTTTATGATTTGCTTATTTTGTCAGGCTGATGGGGTACGATTAGCATGTCTTTCTAACAAAGATTAATAACTCTTCAGATCAACAAAGGGTAATTAGATGTGGGATGTATTACACCACCACAGTGTGAAAGAGATATATTTATTTGTTCTTGTGTGGTTAGTCATATGCTTCGTGTCATAAACTCCCACCGCAGTGAGAGAAAACAGTTCCTTCCAGTGGAGAGAAGAGATCCCCTACTTTCAAGCTAATGTCCTTTACGATGCTCCTGTGAAAAAGTTGTTAGGGAACTATGAAGAGTTAAAGAATCCTGTTTATGTTTCATAGTATAGACATGGGATTATTCACAGTTATGTTACTTGAATACAAGGACAAAATGAATACTGCAAAATATATTTTTAATTATAACAGAAATTGAACTATATTTTTGTTGTATGGGTT
>CAUYQV010008478.1:0-24048 GCA_963574575.1 Galagoides demidoff | reverse complement strand
CTGATCAACACAGCCTTCATGTCATTTTCTCAGTTATTGTTTTAAAACGTTCTCATTCTACTCTTAGAGAGATTCACTTGTACCCCTGTAAGATAAACCTCAAAAATGGTCCCTCCAATCCCCCTCCCTCCACCCATTTCCCCCCTCTTCCTTCTCCCTCACCCTCCCCACATTAGAACTTTCACAACTAAAGTGAATCTAGTTATTTTATATGCATTAGCAGTGTGTATAATTTTTAAAACCGAAGTATCTATGAGGTAAAACTTAATCAAGCAAGTCTATATTTATCACCAATATTGCTACAAGTAGAAAAAAAATTTGCAAAGGGCAGAAGAGTTGAATGAAGTGATATAAAAACATGAAGAAGAAGGTCTTTATAACAATGTGTGCCTCCTGTACTCTTTTGGCCTGGGGCTTCACTAATTCAAGTTACCTTTAATTATGTGACTAGAAAGTGTAAAGCCAGAATTAACCAGGGTACTTAGTTGGGTGGCTGCCAGATTCACAGTGCCTGAATTAATGAAAAAAAGAAAAGAATGAGACCCCTCCCTCTGGCCTCCACTTGTCTTCTGGTTTCCTCACCTGGTTTCCTGACCTTTTCTTCCAGATCTTCTCATTCTGACTGAATCATGACCTGCTCATTTTTGCCATATGATCTTTGTATAAGCTGTTACCTTTGGCTAAATGGTCTTTTCCCAGAGCACAACATGGTGGACTCACTCTGGTAGACCTTTCCTGGCTACCCAATCTAAAATCTCAAATGACTATGTCATTGCACCCTCCTTATTTTCTCCTTAGTATTCTCCATTGTATTATCACCACCTGATATTTATTTATATATTTTCTATCTCTTTTATTAAAATGAAGCTTTAGGCTTGGGGCCCATAGCTCAGCAGGTAAGGTGCCAGCCACATACACTGAGGCTGGCAGGTTTGAACCCAGCCCGGGCCTGTGAAACAACGACAACTGCAACTAAAAATAAAATAGCTGGGCATTGTGGCGGGTGCCTATAGTCCCAGCTACTTGGAAGGCTGAGGCAAGAGGATCACTTAAGCCCAAGAGTTTGAGGTTACTGTGAGCTGTGATACCATAGCACTCAATCAAGGGTGATATAGTGAGACTCTATCTCAAAAAAAAAATGAAGCTGTATAATAACTGAAATTGATATATACCCATACCTTGTACCATTCTAAGAACTTTCCATATAATAATGCATTTAATCCTAACCATAAATCTCAATTGGTCTACCATTATTACTTTCATTTTATAGATGACAAAACTGAGGCAAAGTTGCTAGTGAAATGGAGATAGGGAGAGAGGAAACAACTTGTTAGTAAGTGGCAGAGCAGGGCTTCATACCCAGGCAGTCTGACCCCCAAACCTGTGCTGTTAGCCACTTCCTAGGCCACCTCCTATACAGTGAGTCTGGGATCCTCTAAGCAGCAGACACCAAAATAAGATTAGACCTTAAGAAAGCTGTTGAAAACACTAGTAAGGTAATATGGGAAAGGAACTAGAGGAGGCTGCAAGAGAAGTTAGACCACGATGGAGTTATGACCCTTGTGAAAGAGAGAGGGAAGAGAAGAAGGCAGGAAAATCATAGATTGTAGTATATTTTAAGAAAGCTTCAGGAAGGCCAGGGAGTCCTCAAGCCAGAGTCACTATTAGAAAAATCTAACATCTTCCAGGACCTGGTCCACGTTAGTACCTCAGCCAAGTTCAGTCATTAGCTGGGAGCAAACTGTGGGAAGAGTGGGCTCAGCAGGGATGTTGTGACAGATTTCAGAGCATGGCAGCTGGGGGTGTCAGTTAATTACATTTCCTGAAGTGGGGATCTGAGAGGTACATTTTCATGGTGGCCAACATCATGGGATGTTGTCTTGTTCATTACCATATCTCTAACACATAGACCAGCGTTCAGCCCATGGCAGGCATTCAAATGTTTGTTAGCTAAACGAATTATCTCTTGGATCACATAAAGTATTCAGTAATTATTTGTCGAATATGAACAAATAAATGAACATGTAAAACAGAAACAAGTCTCCTAATGCTCTCACCATTTTCTCACCACCATTGCTGCTCTGGTGAAAAGTGAGTGAGCAAACTGGGATTAGGATGACAGGAGACAAAGTTTACGCTTTCCTCCTGGTGATGCCCTACTTAGGCTGTGATTTACAAGGACAAGGAGTTTCCCTGGGGAAGAAGAACGAGAAGTGGCTTTTGTTTGGGCAGGTGCTTTTACAGACACTTCAGACCTGTACATTTCAAGCACTTAATCCACATGAAATAATGATAGTTCACTCTCCTGAATCCATTCCAAGCCGGCTAGATATATAGTTTGTGTAATGTATAACAGAAGCTTCAGGCAGGAGATCTAAGGCTCATGAGTTCCTTTTTACTTCTTCTTTTTCCTCCCTTTTGTCTTAAAACAACAAAAATTTATTTTTTCATAGTTCTGGAGGCTAAATTTCCAAAATCATACTGTCAGGGGGGCCGTATTCTCCTTGAAGTCTCTAAAGCAGAATCCTGCCTTTCCTCTCCCTCACTTTTGCCCGCAATCCTTGGTGGTCCTTGGCTATATCATTCCAATCTTTGATTCTGTTGTCATATGATATTTTCTCTATCAATCTTTGTCTCTGTATTCAAATATACCTCTTCATTAAAAAAAAAATATTTATTTATTTTTCTTTTTTTTTTTTTTTGCAGTTTTTGGCCGAGGCTGGGTTTTGAATCCACCACCTCTGGCATATGGGGCCAGCACCTTACTCCTTTGAGCCACAGGCACCACCCTTCAAAATTTATTTTTAAATGTGGCAAAATATACACAACATAAAATTTATCATTTTAGGTTGAGCATGATGGCGCTTGCCTATAATCTTAGCAATTTGGGAGGCCAAGGTGGGAAGATCCCTTGAACCCAGGAATTCAAGATCAGCCTGGGCAAAATAGTGAGACCCTGTTTCTACAAAAAAAATTAAAAATTAGTTGGGTGTGGTGTCCTTTGCCTACTCAGGACACTGAGGCAGGAGGATCACTTGAACACAGGAGTCTGAGGTTGCTGTGAGCTGTGATGACAACACTGCACTCTAGCCTGGACAACAAAAGAAGACCTGTTTCAAAAATAATTACCATTGTAACTATTTTTAAGTGTGCAGTTCAATGGCATTAAATGTGTTTACATTATTGTGCAATCTCCACCATCTATCTTCACACTTTCTTTTCATCTTCTCAAACTTTACACCCATTAAACAGTAACTTCCCATTCTCTCCCTCCCCCTAACCCCTGGCAACCAACATTCTACTCTGCATCTCTGTGAATTTGACTACTCTAAGTACCTCATATCAGTGGAATCATAGAGTATTTGCCTTTTGTAATTTATTTCGCTTAGTATAATGTCCTCAAGATATATGTTTGTTAGCATGTTGTCAGAATTTCCTTTTTTTATACTTTAATTTTTTATTAAATCATAACTGTACATTTATGTGATGATTTGATATACAATGTGGACTCTTAACTCAAACTGATTAACATAACTATCACCTCATTATTTTTTGTGGTAAGACATTTATAATTTACTCTCAACTGTTTTGAAAGGTACTCTTGCATTGTGCACATTAGGTGAGATTCCCACCAAATGTCCTCCCTCCTCCCTCTGCTACTCCCCCCTGCTTGCTGGACTATTTGTGATTTATCATACGAATAAATGTGTGTCAATTATATATTGGTTTCATAATAGTATTGAGTACATTGGATACTTTTTTCCCCCATTCTTGAGATATTTTACTAAGAAGAATATGTTCCAACTCCATCCAGGTAAACATAAAAGATGTAAAGTCTCCATCTTTCTAATGGCTACATAGTATTCCATGGTGTATATACATCACAATTTGTTAATTCATTCATGGGTTGATGGCCATTTGGGCTGCTTTTAGGAAACTCATCACTTCAATAATGTACATTGCATTTATTAACTGTTTAATAATTTCTTGTCATCTACTCCCTCACTCCCCACCCTCTGAATCTCCATTGACTATCCTTCCACTCTCTACACCTGCGTGTAAACATTATTTAGCACCCACCTGTGATAGCTGACCTTCTGACTTATATTATGTCAGATAATGGCCTACAGTTGTTCCATGCACGATTTTGTGCAGAAGGGAAGTATTCCATTATGTAAATGTATCACCTTTTCTTTACCCATTTCTCTATTCATGTACAATTAGGTTGGTTTAATATCTTACCTATTGTGAATAATGTTGCAATAAACATACAAGTGCAGGTATTTTTTTGATATATTGATTTCTTTTCCTTTGGGTAGATACCCAGTAGTGTGATTGCTGGATCTAATGGTAGCTCTATGTTTAATTCTTTGAGAAATCCCCATACTCTTTTCCTTAGGGGTTCTACTAATTTACACTCTCACCAACACTCTATAAGATTTCCTTTTTCTCCAAATTCTCGCCAACATGTTATTTTTTGTCCTTTTAATACATGTAATGGGTATTCCTACTGGGATAAGATTTTGGTTTTAATTTGCATTTCTCTGATGAGTAGTTATGTTCAACATTTTTTTATATACCTGTTGGCTATTTTCAAGTTTTTAAGAAAGTGTCTATTCATGTCATTGCCCATTTTTTAGTAGGATGGTTTATTTTTTGTCATTGATTTGTTTGAATTCCTTGTATATTTTGGATATTAGTCCCCTGTCCAATGAATAGTTTGCAAATATTTTCTCCCATTCTACAGGTTATCTGTTCATTCTGTTGATTTATTATTATCATTAATATGCAGAAGTTTTTTTTGTTTAGTTAAGTCCCATTTGTCTATTTTTGTTTTAGCTACCTGTGCTGTTGAGGTCTTAGTCATAAATGTTTTGCCTCTACCAATGTCCAAAAGAGTTTACCCTAGGGTTTTTTCTAGTAATTTTATAGTTTTAGGTCTTACATCTAAGTCTATTCCATCTTAAGTTGATTTTTATATATGGTGGGAGAGAGGGCTCCAGTTTTATTCCTCTGCATATGGCAATTCAATTTATAGCACTACTATCTATCAAAAAGTGTCTCCTTTCCTCAGTTTATATTATTGAAAGGTTTGTCAAAAATCAGTTGGCATAAATATTTGATTTTGTTTTTGAGTTCCTTGTTCCACTGATACGTGTATCTATTTTTATACCAGTACCATGCTGTTTGGGGTACTGTAGCCTTTTTATCTAATTTGAAGT
The DNA here is from genome assembly GCA_963574575.1 of Galagoides demidoff. Classification (NCBI taxonomy): domain Eukaryota; kingdom Metazoa; phylum Chordata; class Mammalia; order Primates; family Galagidae; genus Galagoides; species Galagoides demidoff. The sequence continues at coordinate 18,826 of CAUYQV010008478.1, read as the reverse complement.
CAGGTAATGAATCCAGGTTTGTTCTTTTTCACTCAAGATTGCTTTAGCTATTAGGGCTCTTTTTTGGTTTCATGTGAATTTTAGGATTGTTCTTTCCAATTCTGTGAAAATAATCTCAACATTTTAAAGGAGTACTGTTTAATTATTTTATACAATGTTCCTGAATTTTTATGATGTTTCCTCATGGTTAAATTTAATTTATGCATTTTTTAATACCAAAAAAGTGATATAATGTTCTTCTCAGTACATATGATCAGTAGGCAGATAATGTTAACTTGTCCCCGTCAAAGGTAACTGGTGATGTTACCTTTGACCATTGGGAAAAGTGGTGGCTACCTGGTTCCTTCATTATATGTTTTTAACTTTTTAATAAGTGTCTTATGGTGAGATGGTTTGAGACTATGTAAATATCTTTTTATTTCATTGTATTTTTATCTACTAATTATAGCATCTGTTGATGATGCTTGCCTAAACAGCTATTACCAATGTTTTGCTAAATTATGAACTTCTATTTCCAGTATTTCTTCTGAATTTATGAACTGGAGAAACAGTGTTCATTTTCCTAGCACTTATTTATTTAGATCACTATACTCATGGATTTTATTTTATTATCTGAGTGATAATGCTAAATTATAATTTATTTTGCTGATTAGTTTTTTTCTATTTGACCATTGAGAGCTTATCCAGTTGGCTGCAGGGTACTTCTGCTAGGGCTCTATCAATGTTTCAGCATTTTTCTAATCTCTGGCACCACAGGATGCTCAAAGCTTATCTTGTACTTTCCCTGCCCCAGCCCTGAAATGTGCTCTTTCTTGAAGGAGTCTTAGTTCCTTTTTAAATAAATGGTATTTTATTGAACTGGTTCATTTTTCTGGAGAGCAGGCATGCACTAGATGTGTTCATTGATATGGGGTATAATTGCTAATGGACCCTCTCAGAAAACAGAGCTATGAAATATATGTATTAATACACACATACACAAGGCCTTATAATTATTTCTCTGTCTCTATATATTTTCAAACCCTGGACTTATTATATCAATAAGCTCCCAATTCCAGTGAGACCTTCACAAAGTTAATTCTAGCCTTCCCTCTTTTCTGCATTTGCTTTCTCTACCAGAAAGCGACCTAGCTCTTATTATCCACAATATATTTGCTGATTCACAAAATATACAGAAAGTAGTTTCAGAATAGCTAGCCTATAACACTGTGGAAAACAAACCTTCTAATGAAAGTACATTATTTCTGTACAGTTTTTCTTTTCTTTTTCCTTTTTTTTTTTTGTCTTTCACTTTGAAATATATAATCAAACTACTATGGTTTTCTGAAGTTACTTGGTTAGATAGTTACCACCCCCACCCTTCAGTGTGGTCACGCTGTAGTCATACACTGCACAATGCTATTTAGTCAATGACACATTGCATATATGACGGTGGTACTACAAGATTATAAAACCATATTTTTACTGTACCTTTTCTATGTTTAGATATATTTAGATACACAAATACTTACTATTATGTTATAATCATCACAAGTTTCAGTACAGCAACATGCTGTAAAGGTTTGTAGCCTAGGAACAGAAGGTACACCATATATAGCCTAGTTGTGTAGCAGGCTGTACCATCTAGGTTCATTTTTGTACACTCTGTGCTGTTCACACAATGACAACATCACCTAGCAACTTTTTTCTCAGAATGTATTTCTGTCAATAGGTGATGCACAGGTGTATATGTAATTGAGTTAGATTCATCCTTGTCTATGTTCTCTTTAGAGTCTCCTTCCCCACCTTGTTATTTTAATTATTTATCTTTTCCTTTTCCTTTTTTTTTTTTTTTTTTTTTGAGACAGTCTCACTTTGTTGCTCTCGGTAGAGTGCCATGGCATCACGGCTCACAGCAACCTCCAACTCCTGGGCTTAAGCAATTCTCTGGCCTCAGCCTCCTGAGTAACTAGGACTACAGGTGCCTGCCACAACACCTGGCTTTTTGTTGCAGTCGTCACTGCTGTTTTAGCTGGCTGGGGCTGGGTTCAAACCTGGCACCTTCGGTATTTGGGGCCAGTGCCCTACCCACTGAGCCACAGGTGCTGCCCTATTTATCTATTTTTAAAATATGGGAAACATTAATATAGTTCTAAAAGTCACAACTATATAATTTTTTTTTTTTCAGTTTTTGGCCAGGGCTGGGTTTGAACCTGCCACCTCCAGCATATGAGGCCAGTGCCCTACCCTTTGAGCCACAGGAGCTGCCCAGTCACAACTATATAATTTTTTTTTACTTGAAAAGTGTCAATCCCCCAATCCCTTTTACCACATTCCCTTTGTTTTCACCATATTTCTCCCACTATCTGTAGGGAACTAATCTTATTAGTTTCTGATTTATACTTTCTGTTTATTTTTTCATAAATAAGTAAATTCATGTGTCTTTTCTTACATCTTCTTTGTTGCACTCGAAGTAGCATACTACTGACACTCTTACATAGGTAAATTCTATTCATTTAAGATTATGTCCTAATTTTTTTTCTCTTTATTAGTTCATAGATAACTCCTTCATTCTTTTTTTTTTTTTTTTTGAGACAGTCTCACTATATCACCCTCTATAGAGTGCCTTGGTATCACGCTCACAGCAACCTCTAACTCTTGGGCTTAAGTGATTCTCTTGCCTCAGCCTCCCAAGTAATTGGGACTACAGGTGCCCAACGCAACACCCAGCTATTTTTTTGGTTGCAGTTGTTGTTATCTAGCAGGCCTGGGCTGGGCTTGAACACCCTACCCACTGAGCTATGGGGGCTGCCTCCTTCATTCTTTTTTATAGCTGATTAGTTCTACCCCATAAGGATGTTTATTCAAAAACTTTGCTATATTTTGTTGTTTAGGTTCTTTTCAATGCTGGACAATTATAAATAATGAGACAATGACTAACTTTACATGTGTTTTATCATATTGCTGAGGGTATATTTTTATATGAAAAAATTTTTAGAGGTGAAGTCTTACTCTTTTACCCAAGCTAGTGTTAAACTTGTGGCTTCAAATGATACTCTTGCCTCAGCTTCCCAAGTAGCTAGGACTATAGGCACATGCCACTGAGGGTATATTTTTGGGGAAAATTCCCAGAACTATTTCTAGCAATTTCTTTGACTCTTTTGCTAGGTCAATATGTAATTGCATATATATTTTTTATTATGCGTTTCCAAATTCTACTCTAAAAGAATTGCATTACTTCATAATTCTGCCACCTATATATGAGAGTGCCTATTCCTATGTAGCATCACCAAAAAGTCTTTCTCTTGTTTTCACCTTTCCAGTGGATAAGAAATGGTATCTTGGCTTGGCACCCATAGCCTAGTGGTTAGCGTTCCAGCCACATATACCGGGGCTGGCAGGTTCAAAACCAGCCCAGGCCTACTAAAACAACAATGACAACTACAACAACAAAAAATAGCTGGGTGTTGTGTCAGGTGCCTATAGTCCCAGCTATTTGGGAGGCTGAGGTGAGAGAATCACTTAAACCTAGGAGTTTGAGGCTGCTATGAGCTGTGATGCCATGGTACTCTACCAAGGGCAACAAAGTGAGACTGTCTCAAAAAAAAAAAAAAGAAAGGAAATGGTATCTTAATGTAAATGTATTTGCATTAAATTAATTTGCATAACCTGACTATGATGTAAACATCTTTTGTATATTTGAGGGTCATTTTGAGTATGTTTTTGTGAATTGTCTGTGTTATGCCTCTCTCTCTCTCTTTTTTGGGGGGGGGACAGAACCTCAAGTTGTCTCCCTGGGCATCACAGCTCACAGCAATCTCCAACTCCTGGGCTTTAGCGATTCTCTTGCCTCAGCCTCCCAAGTAGCTGGGAGTATAGGCACCTGCCACAATGCCTGTCTATTTTTTATTGTTGTTGTCATTGTTGTTTGGCAGGCCCAGGCTATATTTGAACCCGCCAGCTCTGGTGTCTGGCACCTTAGCTGGTCGAGCTACAGGTACTGAGCCTATGCCTATCTCTTTATCAGGACTTTAGATCTCTTCTCTTAATTTTTATGAAGCATTTACACACTCAGGATATTAGCTTTGATCACTGATATATGTGGCAAATATCTTCTTCCAGTTTTTCAATTCTCTTTTGACTTTGGCTATAGCTGTTTTTCCCATGCAATTTCTGTTTTATATACTCAAATTTATCAGAAAGTTAGATGACTTCAAAACTATGCCCTGTAAGGTAGTTGAAAAAATTTCTAGGGAAAGACTTGAGACTGAATGTAATTAATATTCTTCACTATTTGAATGACTGTCAAGTGAAAGAAGTAGACTTAGTCTGTGTTTCTCTAAGGGGAAGTACTTGATTAATTTATTTGAAGTTAAAGAAATTCTAGTGGTATGTGAACCTTAAATTCACAAGTGGCTTATTCCATATTCCTGGGGAAATTACATTTTTTTTTATTCCAAAGATCAAATATTAGCATTTGGTACAAATTGAGATGCTAGTTCAGCTGGAGTTTTGAGCCTAAAATGAATTATCAAAGGAGGGGTAGACTACAGGAAATTTGACATTGAGCGACAAAGCCAAGATAGAAAAACCAAGAAAGTTAAGGATTTTATGAAGAAAGTCAGAATGGCAAATAGAAGGGGGGACAGGACTAGTTCTGGCAATGTGAGCTAGTATCCTTTATGATTTTTATGCGTTCTTGCCTCTATCCATCAAGGTGAGTTGAGTTTACATAAACCATACCGATAGACACTTTGATTAATTTGCATATTCTATAATTATTTCTTGAGCATCACTATGGTCCCAACATCATCTGGGTGTTCAAAATATAGCAGAACAAGAAAGACATTTTCTCAGCTTCACAAGGCATGCAGTCTTGGCAACAGTTGCTTACCAGCTGCGAGTCTGCTTACCAGAACGTTGTCCCAGGCCAAATAATTTCACCTTGCATGTAAGAGTATCAGGAAATGTCATCTCAGTGAAATTCAGATGACTTTCCTGGCTGGGCTAAGCTGAACTAATTATCATACCTTTTCATTCCAGATACATAGAACATTTTATATGATGTAATCATCACAGCTATCTTAGGAAAAATGCTTTTAGTATCCCTGTGACAGTTCTAAAGGAGAGAACATAGATGATAAGGTAGAGGGTGATAATCAGCCCAGATTGGTGTGAGCTGGCAGAGGACCCAAAGCAGGACCATACTGAGATTCATGCTCAGAATGTCTACTCAGTGGCTAGAGTGCAGAGCATGGCAGTTTGGAATCCCTGTGCTTTGTTTCTATGACAACACACAGAGACATCCCTAAAATTCATGCAATAGTGAAAAATTGCTTGAGACATCAGCCTATGGTTTACCCCAAAGAGTAAACTTTCGTAATAAAAGGAAGACTTTCTTCAAAGAGAGACTTTCTTCATAAAATTTTTGACTTTCTTGGTTTTTCTATCTTGGCTTTGTCACTCAATGTCAAATTTCCTGTAGTCTACCCCTCCTTTGATAATTCATTTTAGGCTCAAAACTCCAGCTGAACTAGCATCTCAATTTGTACCAAATGCTAATATTTGATCTTTGGAATAAAAAAATAAATTTACTCTTTGCTTTTCTCTCAACCCTATGATATGAGCTAGTCAGGCTCTGAGACAGGGACTGGTCAGAGGTCAGAGCCGCTCAACCTCAGAGCAAAAGGTGTGTTAGAGTCCACCTGCTCCAACCTCTTGGACTGCAATGGCCTAGAGGGGTGAGGAGATGTTCCCAAGATCACAGCTCAGTAATGTTGTTTCAGGATCTGCCAGTCTCCTGTGTACCTGTTCATCTTCACCTGAGGCTGTTTTCTTCCAACTGGCTACGCCCTTAGCTAGTCTATACTTCCTTTAATGTCTCATGTGATGCTCTCTTTTGTCTCTAAGCCTTTGCGCTTACTTTTCCTACTCTTTGGATTACTTTTCCTTTCCATGAATAATTCTCACTTAATTTTCTCATCTTCACTTAATCTTTAGTCTGAATAAAAGTCCCTCCATCTATGTCCCCATGATATTATTTTCAGCTCCCTTGGAAATGCTCATCACATCTGCAATGGCACTTTCAATGCTTATCTTCCCCAATAAATTAGTAAGATTAATAAGCTATTTTTATCTTAGATTATCTTTCACAATCTAGCCCAACACTTTTTGCACATAGTAATTACTCGAAAAATGTTTGTTGGATTAATGGAAACCAGGACTCAAATTTAGTTTTTCTATCCTCACTGTGACATTATTTCTACACTGCAGTCCTGTCTCCTCATTGAACATTCTTTTCCTATAGAGATATAAGGGACATTGGCAAGGTTCAAGCATTTGCTCTGAGGATCATATGGTTACTTGCAGAAGTACTTGACTAAAGAACACTATTTTAAAAATGGGTGTGACTCAAAGAAAGATGTGGCTTCACTGGAATTTCAATATCAGTAGTACCATTTTTCGATTTATAGATAGGGCAAAGACATACATTTGATTTGGTTAAATTCAAATGTCATCATCCTGGATTTTCTTTTTTTTCTTTTTTGAGACAGAGTCTCACTATGTTGCCCTTGGTAGAGTGCTGTGGCATCACAGCTCACAGCAACCTCAGACTCTTGGGCTTAAGTGATTCTCTTGCCTCAGCTTCCCAAGTAGCTGGGACTACAGGCACCCACCACAACACCCCGCTATTTTTTTGTTGCAGTTGTCATTATTGTCCAGCTGGCCTGGGCCAGGCTCGAACCCGCCAGCCTTGGTGCATATGGCCGGCACTGCAACCAGCACCATAACCACTGTGCTACGGGCACCGAGCCCATCATGGATTTTCTATTCAGCAAGATCAGCCCATCAGTCCTAGCATTCAGTAGGTGATAGTTTGCCCTTATAGCCAAGAGTTCTTGAGAATTCAAAAATACAGAAATTCAAGAAGACTCAGAAGAAATTCTAACAAAATGTCATCTGTTTATGGACACTAATAAATCAAATATGCTGATCTAAAACAAATAAATGTTCAAATTGGACAATGAAACTTTTTGTTATTGCTGGGGTTGTTCTCATTCTTTCAGCCTACTAGAGTCATTTTGAATCTACATTAAATTCTCTGGGGCATTACTTAGAGCCTCCTGCCCTTATCATCAGTGTATTAGAAAACCATACCTTATATTTCTTCATTTAAGTTTATAATGAAAACACAGAACAGCTCACAGCCAAGGCAAAAATTCTTAGCCATACCTCTTCTTTTTAAAATTTTGTTTATTTATTTTTATTTTAGATTAATATGAGGGTACAAATGATTAGGTTACACTGTTTGCATTTCTAAGGCAAAGTTCAAGTTGTCATTGAGCCCTTCACCCAGGGGGTGTGCTGTACACCCTTACATTGTGCACATTGGGTGAGAGCTTACCAATCCCCCTCTGTCCTTCTCTTTTTCTTTTCCCTCCTCCCCACTTCCCTCTACTTGATTATACTTGTGTTTTCCTCTCTTGTGGGTGTGTAGTTGTTTTTCAATTAGTATTGAGTACACTAGATACTTGTTTTTCCATTCTTGTAACACTTTACTAAGAAGAATGTGTTTCAACTTTATCCAGGTAAATACGTAAGGTAAAAAGTCTCCATCTTTTTATAACTGAATAGTATTCCATGGTATACTTATACCCAGCTTATTAATTTGTTTGTGGGTTGATGGCCCTTGGGTTGCTTCCAGATCTTGGCAGTTATGAATTGGACAATGAAATTTTAAGTAGAATGTTTCTTAACATATTTTTCTATTTGGGTTTTCTTAATAAGATCGAATCTTAGAGGTTATTCAGTTCACTTATGCATTTTAGAGTAGTGAAACAAGGTCCTGAGAAATTGAGTGACTTGCCTATGTTCTAATGGACCATGGTAGAAACACTGTGTCTTTCCCTTCAATATGCTACCAGTGTGATACATCTGTGGGTACAGGGAGATGTGCAGATTTAGGTATGCAGAAGCCAAAATCTTCAAAAGGATGTTGGCATCATGTTTAGATGGATATAGGCACATGCTTATACATAAAAAACAAATAGACAAGTGACCCCTGTGTCTTCGGACTAACATGGGCCATTTGACGGCATCGTAGTTATCAGAGAAGGAAGCTAGTGCCAGGAATGATGCTTGTTACTCAAGAGATTATTTCGGAGAAGTCAAATCAAAGTGCTCAGATTAACTTGATTCTGTTGGGTTGGAGATGGAGAAAAACTGTACGATTCCCACGGAGAACCTTTCAGCCACACAGGCAGCTATTGGCCCTAATCATAATTTAGATAATATTCAATATTTCTGTAAGCACTTTTGCAGGCATCCCAGGACTTTTCATTGATTAAGAATTTGTTTCAGCAGGCCCGGAGGTTTACTTTTGATTTGCAAACTGTTCCTTCAGAGAGAGCATAATTCAAGTGTGCTAATATGATTTCTGAGGGGATAATTAGTCTAGAAGTCAGGACAGTCTGATGACATATTTTCATACCACTTTGTACCCACAATAAGCTGGATAAATGACACAAACATTCTTCACTACAGAGGAAGATGGTAAATATTGTTATTAAGGCAGCAACTATTACTCCCTTTGTTCTCAGCTCTCTACTTCAGGCATAAATAGGTTTGTTTCATCTGCCGGTCCCTTAACTAGAAGCAGCTATCATTTCTAATTGACACTTACAACTGTAAAATTTGTTCTAATCATTACCGTTACCATTCTTCTCACTATTTGGGCTTTCTGGGGCTATAAAGGCCCATTTAGGGAGTGTTTGCCAAGGATACTGCAGATGTGCTGGACTAGCATTGTTGAGAGGAAACCTAGTGTGACGAAGGAAATGTTTCGTACCTGTACCATCCAGTATGGTAGCCATTATACACATACAGCTGCTGAGCACTTAAAATGTAACCAGTGTGTCTCAGAAATGGAGTTTTATATCTTATTTAAATTTAAATAGTTCCATGTAGCTAGCAGCCACCTTACTAGCACAGAGACCATAAATGACCACTTCTATCAAATCCTGGCCCGAACCCATTCTTGTTGTTCTACCATAGCTGCAAAATATGCTGGGAGATGCACTCTGTGTGCTAGAGAAGAGAGCCATCCAGCAAACCTCCGCCATGTACTATCCATCTGGTAAGAGAAACCTTTTCACTCTTACTTTCACACATAGGACATACTCACTAGGGAGGGTCACCCTAAACCCACCTCATCCCCAGTCCCTGCATCCAGCTGACAGTCCAGGAACTCTGGTTTTATATAGTCTTTTTCATTATGTCCAAATGCAGCATTTTGAAGCCTGGCAATTTATAACATAAGACAATCATGAGCTTCTCCTCCCACCTCCCCAGTATATAATAATAGAAAAAGGCTCAGACAACAACAGTAAACATACCCCCAGAGAGGGGAAGAGTGGAGACGTCATACAGACACTCAGCTGTAGTGATTCTGGAATCCTGTTCAGCTTATGTCAAAAAGGTTCCTTGGATGTAACCTGATTCTGGAAACAACTCTTGTTATTCTCTGTAGCTCCTTGTCCCTCTAGGAGGCACTCTTTATCTGTAACTTTTCTTAACCACATAGGAAAGTTCCAGGAATTTCATAGCCAAGCCTGGGAATGATGTGTATCATGGGCACCCACATCCCATCGACCAGAATCTGATGGCTTCAATCTAATTCCAGAGGGGGCTGGGAAATGTAGCATTTCCCTGTGCACAGGAAGGTAGGGTGATGGGCACCTAGATTGCCCTTACCATGCTAAGGATGTCCCAGGCACTTTACCACTGTTATCGCATTCCCACCACCCTGTGTGGAAGGTATTATTATCCTCATTTTATCAATGGTGATTAGAAAAACCCTACATGTTCAGGCATGCCACATTTTGTTGCTTAAAGTTGAGAGTCCCTGTCCCAAGGTCAGGTAGCATCAGGGAAAGCTATAGGGTGGGCTGCCATTTACCCAGCTGACTTCACCTCAGTGAAGTTTTTACCTATTATTTTTGAGCATCTGGAACCTGATTTGGAATTTCTGAGAGTGAGTCAGTCTCTTAAAGGTAGCTTTACATGAATCACACAGGGCTTGATGTATATGCCACTTAAATACTTTATTAACTTGTGAAAAGAAATAAAATTGCCACATGGATGGAATTTCATGTGGGTGTGATGAGCTCTGTCTCTCTCTGAATGCTGGTGCCACTCAGGGATGGGTGATGCGGATGGATTGCAGGAGAGCATCTCAGCATACACATGGCCACTTGCCATTAACATGACATTCCTACACCTCCCGGCAAGTTCTCTAGGTGATTCTCAGACAACCTCCTATCCTTCTCATTCTCCAATTGACTACACCCACTGTAAATAGTCAGGTTTGTCTGGGTGTCTAGATGATTCAGGACCAGGCAAACAGAATAAGGGTATTTATTTAAATGAAGTCCTGCTCCTTAGATAAGAAGGCTTGAGATGCTTTAGGCCAATATGCAGAATCCCTTAGTAGTAGTATTATCCTCCTCTTCTGAACACTGCCCGAGGGTTCTGCCAACATTGGCCTCTTGTTTCATATATTGTGCCCCATTTCTGTGGCTAACAGGACTGACCTTTTTCTAAGTTTCCTTTGCTGGCCATCCCACCCTGGTTGCCACATGTTTTCTTGAGCTCTTGTTGGACCTCCATTCAGGTTATCATTAAACCTTGCTATCTTTTAAGATGGCTTCATACATACCTCTGCTGTAACCTATCATATGCCATCATAATTCTATGAGGCAATTCTAGTTCCCTTCCAAATTCTGGATGGTGTCTTATTGTGGCTTTATGTCCCTTATGAATTGTAAAGAATAGAGCACGGGATGAAAGAAGGAAAAAAATTCCCTCTGCTTTGGAGTTTCTTCTCATTTTCTCTCTCTTAACGCTGTGATGATCAATTTTCAGGTGTGGAGGAACCTGAGAGGATCAGATTCTTTTAAGTCTGCGGTGTTAACATAGTCACTTGCCTCTCTCTTGTTCATGGCAGGTGGCAGGACTAGATCGTGGCTGAGTTAGTCAATAGTTTGCATCAACACAAAAGATTCCTAGCCCTCTTTAAGTTTTGTTCATATATGGCTAAGCCATAGATTATCAGCATATTTTAGGATTGTCTGAGTCATAATTTTCTTAAGACATGGCTTTATTAGAGGATAGAGAAACTGAGTTCAAGAGTTAGGAGTATCTGAATTCCAGGGGACACTCAGATTTCTCCATGGAGACGACCACTGTTGTGGGAGCGAGGTAAGGCTAGATAACCCCCACAAGCTCTTCTATCCCCGAGATTCTAGCAACTTTGTGGTTTTTCATAGGTTTCTCAACCACTCTTCTTGGGATTAACTATGTCTGGCACCTATCCTGGGTGTTTTTATTGTTGGTGATGTTGTTTGCCACTCAACTCCCCATCTTCTCCTAAGAGATGATTCTCGCTTAAAATCTATGTATACCATCTTTATAAATGTCTCAGCTGGAGCAACACTCCTGGATTTTAGGAACCTTTTAATTTTATTGTTATTATTCCCTTACTATGTCTGTAGGAGATGCTGTTTCTGAGTTGCTTGTGTGAAATGAAAAATGGCCCAGTGAATAAAGAGAGAATCACTTACAGTAGCGTGCTATGCACTCAGACCACATTGGATAGCCAGCAGTAAGGCCCCAAGCAGGCCTGAATGTGGACATGCTAAAGAATTCTATCTCACTCCACTCTACTCAGTCAGTCCTAGGACTCACTCAGGCACTGGTGCTGGTTGGAATGGGTTCGTGCCAATTGTGTCCATATTTCTTCCAGTCCTACATTCAGTAACTTCATGCTGGTAGCTAGAAATTGACCATCGTGGAAGTAGTTACCCTGGATATTGGCAAATGCTACAGATCAGTGTTTGTTTCTTCCTTAAAGAGCCAGTCGTTAGGCATTTAGCAGCACCCTATTGTCCAAGGTTATGGTCATGGCGCTGTTTCAGCTCAGTGAGTTCAGAGAAGACTAAAGATAGAGACTGAGTCACATATACATTACACAGAATTGCAAAGAGCTTCTTAATTCAGCCTTGCTGCATTAAAAATATATAATAATAACTGCAGGGTGAATGTAAGGAAGGCATAAATACAACATCTCATTTTTCTCTCCATATTCCAATGACATATTTTGAAGACTCCTTTAAAAAAGGCTTAAGATTTTCTTAACTTTTTAACACTGATTAATATAATTTACAAAACCCCTTTATTTTTTCATAGGCATTCAAATACAATTTCATTAGGATCAGTGGATAGTTAGGCTTCCCAAATTTCTCAAATGATGCAATGATTTTATTTTCTTTAAATAAAAAGTAATGTTAGTAAAAAGTAATGAACATTACTTAGCAGCAGATTGGCAACCTAATTTTTATTAGAGCATTGGGAACCATACCTACAGCAATTAAAATGTGATGAAAAAATTTTAAAAGTTAAAATGTTGAGACATCAGAGAAATGTGGATGCAATAAGGGCTCCAGAATTCTGGAGAGAGGATGACCCCTTCCTGTGTGGACAGATATTGGCCAGGCATTTTCTTTCCTAGGGGCATTTTGCAAGTCAGGAAAAGTGCTAAGTATCAGGGGATGGTTACTGGAGAGAAACCAAAATAAAGCTTTTGTGGTCACAAGCCACTCATGAAATGAAATGGAAATCAGAGACGCCTCAGGGAAACACCAATTTTCCCCTACCAGAATCTAGAACTGGAATCTAGAACTGTGTGTAGAAGGCAAAAGTTGAGGGTAAAAGCAGAGAAAAATCTTTTAAGGTTTTGTGGCACTTAAGAAGCAAAGCCCTGATAGACACAAGGGGGCTTTTTTTTTTCATGTGCCATATTTTGAAGTGAGATAAGTCAGAGCCTAAAAAACTAATTCTCAAACCTCTGAAAGTAATAATAGAAGCTCCTGCTTCTGTTCAGGTAGAAGAAAGATGCCCACCAGACCATCAAAAGCCTGCAAAGGCTAAGTCTGGGGTAAGAGAATAAGCCACAGGTAAACTGAGTCATGTTAAAGCTTCAAACCAGACACTATCTAGGTCAAAACCTGACCTGATTGAGGTTTTTAACTTTTAACTCTGTCTGCCAAACAGAGAAAAGGGGCATCACTGTGGAACTAGTTGTCTGGTGTCTTTATGGTTCATTTATAACCAATATCTTACTTACAATCAGAAATAACTAAAATAGACCAGAGGAAACATGACCTCTAGTCTAACAAAGGGGAAAGTTCCTCTGCCAGGAGCTCCACTGCTCAAGGTAGAGAGGGCCAGGTACGCTGCCTTTCGGCTCCACTGTGCTGTTATTGGCAATTTGGGTTGGTCGGACCTCGGACCTCTGGGAGGGTGTTCAGGAGCCAGCAGTGGTGGACTAGTTTAGGTATCCTCAGTCCCCAGGCCTCTAGGGGCATGATAAGTGCTGGGGGACCCTACTCAGACTCAGCCGGCAGACTTGCTCTGCAGCCTTCCTGGCTTCAGGGGCTTACTGTGCTAGGGAGGGGTTGGGAACTCTCCTGTTCCAGAAGAATGCTCAAGCTGAAGGGCACTGTGAGCCTGCAATCAAGGGCTGAGCCTCTCTTGAGTAGATTCGCAGAAGGAGGGAGCTATGGGACACACAAGCTGCTCACCCCTCCTTCTGAGGGGGAAAGATGTCCAGATACCTAGCTCCTGCCCTGGCCCTGCTGCAGCACAGGTAGTGAAAGCAGCTGAGCTCTGTGTTTAGGATGACCAGACTGGGTGTGGGCTTTGGCTGAAGTGCTGGGTAGGGGAGGTATGGTTGTGTCAGGGACTTGTTTCAGGAGAGGGTAGGCTCCTAGTAGAAGGGACAAGCATGTAGCAGTGCAGGAAGAGAACTGCTAGCCCCGTCCTCCCTCAGAGGAGGCAGTAACTCTTGTCCATAGGGCATACAAAAACACTACTTCTTTTTAGCATAAAGGCAGTGAGCCCCATGCTCTGTGGGTGCCTGGGTGTGAGGGGTACTGTCAGAAGCAGGACAGACCATGTCTTAATCATCCCCTTGGAACACTCACCAGTCCCAGGCAGAAACAACCAGTCTAGGAGTGGCAGGCACTCTGTCAGAGGCAGGACAGCCACTCCTGAGTGCCCTGGCTTGCTGTTCTTCTGTGGCACATTCACCAGTCCCAAGTGGAAACCACCTGCCTGGGTGTGATAGGCACACTGGCAAAGGTAGGGCAGCCACTCCAAAGGTGCCCTGCCTTTGTCATCCCCTGTGGGTCACCACCAGTCCTGAGTGGAAAAAGCTGTTCAGCCATAGATGTGGCAGCGTGTAGGGGTGGTGATGTCTCCTCCAGGAGGGGTGCCGACAACTTTGGATCATGAACCTCTGGTGTAGAGGATCTGTGTTCCACTTTCTCTGTCCTAAAACGCATTCACAGCACTTCCCAGTCTCCTAGGGGCAGGCTGTTCCATGGGTCAGAGCTCCTGGGGACACTGCCTGTGTCTTACCTTTCCGTTCTCCTTTCTGATTGTCACAGTCTGAGTGGGTGCTGGAGAATTTTCCCTGTGAGATCAAGACAGGAGAACTGAGGGGCTGTGATTTCCCCAGGTCAACAGAGGTGGCTGGTGTGTGCACAGGCGCTATGGGACCCACTGTCTTAACACGTGTCCTTGGAGGGGAAATGGCCATACCTGGGCCTGCAGCCTGCAGCTCTGTTCCCAAGAAGCTCTCAGTTCACAGTGGCAGTGGCACCTGGATTCCCAGAGGCAGAAGGGTTCTCTGACAGTTGGGAGCTTGCACATTGTCACAGGTGTGAGGGGAGGAAAAGTGTTCATTCCCACCTGCCTTTTCTGCCAGGCTCCAAATCCCTTGCAGGTGGACTGCCACCACCATTTTGCTCCTTCTTGGTCTGTCCTACCACTCCTTTCTAGGGCATCTCCAGCGAGGGAAGGTTCTGGGTCCTTTCCAATACTCCACCTGGACTATGCTTTCTCACCTGAAACTTCTTCCTCCATTTGGGATGATCTGGTGACTGATTTCTTTAGCTAACTATCTTGTCCCCCTCCTCATTATTTTTTTCTTTATTGTTGTCTAACTGGATTGATTCAAGAGCCTTGTCTTCAAGCTCTGAAATTCTTTCTTTTGCTTGTCTAGTCTCTTGTTAAAATTTTCCACTGTATTTCATGATTCCCTAAATGAGTGTTTCATTTCTAGAAGTTCTGTGTTTTTTTAAAAAATATTTTTATTGAATTTTTCATTAATGTTCTGAATTTTTTTGTTTGTTTCTCTGTGTTGGTTTTCAACTTTCTCTTGGTTCTCATGGAGATTACTTGCAATCCATATTTTGAATTCTGTCTGTCATTTCAGAAATTTCCTTTTGCTTGGAATACATTGCCGGAGAACTAGTGTTATCCTTTGGGGGTGTTGAAGGAGGTTGTATTTCCATACTCCCAGAGCTCTTATGCTGGTTCCTGCTCATCTGGAAATACTGCTATTTCTTGCATTTGACTCCTGCTTGCTGCTCAGGACTCAAAAACTTGTAGGGCTTCCTCTGAGTTCCAACAATGCTTCTGTGTACACTCTGGGTCGCTCCTTGCCTCAATCTGGGGGCCTTTGAGAGCATCATAAGCATTCTCCCCTACTTAAGATTTTTTAAAATATATGTAAAAAATTTTCAATACATTCAGGGAGTACAAATGTTTTTGTCACATGGTTGGATACCTTGTATAATGCTTAAGTTGGAGCTTTTAGCATGTCCATCACTGTAATAGTGTTCATCGTACCTGATAGGTGAGTTTTTATCTTTCACTCCCCTTCTACCCTCCCCCCTTCTTGGTTTCCAATGTCCTTTACATCTCTATGTGCCTTTGGAAGCCCAGAGTTTAGCTCCCAATTATTAGAGAGTACATGTGTATTGTTCCATTACTGAGTTACTTCACTAGGATAATGGCCTCCAGTTCTATCCAAGTTGTTGCAAACAACATTATTTCATACCTTTTTATGGCTGAGTAGTACTCCATGCTGTATGTATACCACATTTTCTTTATCCACTCAGGAATTGATGAGCACTTAGGTTGAGTCCCCATCTTTGCAATAGGGAGTTGTGCTGCAGTCAACCTTCAAGTGTAGATGTCTTTTTGATATGACTTCTTTTCCTTTTAGTGGTGCCTACTAGTGAGATTGGTGGATCAGATGGTAGATCTATATTTATTTCTTTGAGGAGTCTCCATACTCTTTTCTACAGTATTAGGTTATACTAATTTGCAGTTCAACCAGCAATGTATAAACATTCCTTTCTCTTCTGCACCCATGCCAGCATGTATTATTTTTTGATTTTTTAATAGTAGTTATTCTGACAGGGGTTAGGTTATCTCATTGTGGGTTCTATTTGAATTTTCCTAATGATTAGGGATAGCATTTTTTCAGGTCTGTTGGCCATTTTTCTATCTTCATTTGAGAAACTTCTGTTCATGTCTTTTGCCCACCTTGTAATAGAGTTGTTTGATTTTTTTCTTGCCAATTTGAGTTCTTTGTAGATCCTGAATATTAGCCCTTTATCAGATGTACAGTTTATGAATATTTTTCCCATTCTGTGGGCTCTTTACTCTGCTGATTATTTCTTTTGCTGTGCAGAAAGTTTTTAATTTAATTTAACCCCATTTATTTATTTTCGTTATTGCTATATTTGCCTTTAGAATCTTAGGCATAAATTCTTTGCTTAGGTCAATGTCTAGAAAAGTTGTTCCTATGGTTTCTTCTAGAGTTTTTATGGCTTTATGACTTTCTTTTATCCACTTTGAGTTAATTTTCTATATGGCCAGAAATAGGGGTCTCATTTCATTCTTCTGCATGTATCCATCTAGTTTTCCCAGTATCATTTATTGAATAGGGCTTCCTTTCCCCAGTGTACATTGTTGTCTGCCTTGTCAAAGATCAATTGGTTGTAAGTAAATGGCTTTATTTCTGAATTCTCTATTCTGCTTCATTTCTGTGTCTTTCCACTTTACACCAGCACCATGCTGTTTTGGTTAGTATAGTCTTGTAGTTTAATTTAAAGTCAGGGAATGTGATGCCTCCAGATTTGTTCTTTTTGCTTAAGATTGTTTTGGCTACTTGGGCTGTTATTTGGTTCCAAATTAATCATAGAATTGCTTTTTTTTAATCTGTGAAATATGACATTGGTATTTCAATGGGGATTATGTTGAATCTGTAAATCACTTTGAGCAATGTGGATATTTTAATGATGCACAACCTACTAATCCATGAGCACCAAGTGTTGTCCCACATGTTTGTGTCATCTGTGATTCCTTCTGTAAGTATTTTGTAGTTCTCCTTGTAAAACTATTCACCTACTGGGTTAAGTATATTCCTAGGTATTTTATTTTCTTTGTAGTTATTGGAAATTGTATTGAGTCCATGGTTTGACTCTCAGTTTGATTACTGGTATATTTGTTTCTGATTTTCATACATTAATTTTGTAACTACAGACTTTACTGAAGTTATTTATCAATTTTAGGTATCTTTTGGCAGATATAAAAACATTGTCATCAAATAGGGATAGTTTGACCTTCTCTTTTCTGATTTGGATGCTTTTTCTTTCCTTCTCTTGCCAGGTCTCCAGCTAGGCCTTCTAATACTATGTTAAATAGAAGTACTGGTAGTGACAGTGGCACCCTTATCTTCTAGTTCTTAGAGGGAATGCTTTCAACTTTTCCCTATTTAGCATGATGTTAGCTATGGGTTTGTCATATATGGCTTTTATTATTTTGAGGTAT
The DNA here is from genome assembly GCA_963574575.1 of Galagoides demidoff. Lineage (NCBI taxonomy): Eukaryota > Metazoa > Chordata > Mammalia > Primates > Galagidae > Galagoides > Galagoides demidoff. Next base: position 1,102 of record CAUYQV010008478.1, on the reverse strand, counting down.
ATTCCTTCTATGCCTAGATTGTTGAGGGTTTTTTACATAAAAAGTTGCTAGATTTTCTTGAATTCTCTTGCTGCATCTATTGAGATGACCATGTGGGTTTTGGTTTGCTTCTGTCTATGTGGTGAATCATGTTTATCGATTTCCATATGTTAAACCCTCCTTGCATCCCTGGGATGACACCCATTTGATCATAGTGAATTATCTACATTTTTTTGGGGGGGAGGGGAGCCTGGGCTGGGTTTGAACCCACCACCTCCAGCGTATGGGGCCAGCACCCTACTCTTTTGAGCCACAGGCACTGCCCAGTGAATTATCTTTTTAATGTGCTATTGAGTTAGGTTTGTGAGTATTTTGTCGAGGATTTTTGCATCTATGTTCATTAGAGACACTAGTCTGTAGTTTCCTTCCTTCCTTCTTTCTTTCCTTCCTTCATTCCTTTTTGTTGTGTCCTTTCCTAGCTTTGGTATCATGGTAGGTGATACTGGCTTCATGAAATCAGTTAGGAAGAATTTGCTTCCTCTGAGTGTTTTGAAATAATTTCTAGGATAGGTGCCATTTCTTCCTTGTGGGATTAGTGGAATGCAGCTATGAATCCCTCTGGTTTAAGGTTTTTGTTTTGTTGTTTGAGGGAGGCTCCTTTGTTAATGCTTCAACCTCACTATCTAATACCGGTCCATTTGGGATTTCTATTTCTTTCTGATTCAGTCTTGGAAAGTTTTGTGTTTCTAGGAATTTATCTATTTCCTCTGGAAATTTATGTATTTCTTAGTTTGTGTGCATGGAATTTTTCATATTATTCATGAATGATACTTTGTATTTCTGTAGTATCAGTTGTACTATCTTCTTTTTCATTTCTAATTGAACTTATTTGAGTCCTTTCTCTTCTACTTCTGATTAGTCTGGTTAGTGGCCTGCCAATTTTGTTTAACTTTTCAAAGAACCAACTTTGTGTTTCTTTTTTTTTTAATTAATTGATAGCTGTATACATTAATGCAAACATGGGGTACATTGTACTGTTTTCATATACAATTTGAAATACTTTCATCAAGCTGGTCAACATAGATTTCATGTCATTTGCTTAGTCATTATATCAAAACATTTA
>CAUYQV010008477.1:0-26714 GCA_963574575.1 Galagoides demidoff | reverse complement strand
TCTGTACGGTCAGACCTTGCACAGAATATTTGTAGATTTCATTGCTGGCTCTTAAGAAAACGGGTTCTGGGAAAATCATACGGAGAACACTCAGATCTAAATATAGATCTACCATTTGATCCTGTAATTCCTCTGTTAGGTATATATTGAGTAGACCATAAATCACGCTATAATACAGATATCTGGACCAGAATGTTCATTGCAGACCAAGTCTCAATCGCTAGGTCTTGGAAGAAGCCCAAGTGCCCATCGACCCATGAATGGATCAATAAATTATGACATATGTACACCGTGGAATACTATGCAGTCATAAAGAAAGATGGAGACTTTACCTCCTTCATGTTTACATGGATGGAGCTGGAAAATGTTCTTCTTAGCAAAGTATCTCAAGAATGGAAGAAAAAGTATCCAATGTACTCATCCGTATCATGAAACTAATTGTTAACTATCATAGGAAAGCTATAATCCAAATGGAGTCCAAGAATATGGGGAAAAGGGTGAGGAGGGAAGGGGAGGAGGGAGGTTGGGTGAAGGGAGGGTGATTGCGGGGATCACGCCTATGATTTTTCCTATAAGGGTACATGCCTATCTTTCTAAATGTCAAATATAACTATCTTAACACAACAATCATGAGAATGACATGATGGCTATGTTGGCCAAATGGATGAAAGTATTTCAAATTGTATATGGAAACAACACACTGTATCCCATGGTAGAATTAATGTGCACAAATATGAGCTAATAAAAAAAATAAACTTAAAGGTATCTTCTGATGAGGTGTTTAAAGTGCATGCCACAGTTCTGAAAAGCCTTTAAATAACCATATGAATAAATATGCATAATATTACAATATATGATTATTGTAAGAGTATCAGAAATAATTTATATTTAGTTTATACATTCTATTACTTGCTCATGTAAGGTGAAATATGTGGAGTATAGGTGTGTATGTGTGAGAAAGCATTGGTTTTTATGATTAAGGGTATGCTCTCCATGCATACCCTTATGATCCCTCAATCAGAGAATTATTAATGTATCTGAAAGTAGTGCCACAGAATTGAATCTAAAGTCATCCTTCATATTCTTTTCATGAAGTTGTAATTTATATTTTATTATGTAGTAAAATTAATAATAGTACATTTTAGACATTTGTTACACTTGGGTTAATGTAATTATGACTATCTATAACAAATGCTACCCAGTACAATTCTCCAACTCCTATCACCCTACAAAAAATTAACTGGTGTTTTGAAAAAAACAATGCATGCACACACACACAGAAGCCCAAAGTTTAATTTTAAATTACAAAATTATGCATAATGTTCTTTCCTGGTGTTGAAAATATAATCAATTTTGGTAGTTCACATTCAGATGAATTAGTTGTTCATAAGCTTTGATGGGGTTATTACTTAGTAGATTAATGTAACTTCAGCCCATTACGCATAATGGTGGTCAAATTAATTCACTAAAACTTTGACCACATTCTGGATAGTAAACCAAGGAAAAATTAATTATCTTGGTGCTATGTATCATATATATATAGAGGTGAATTATGTGAGTGTAAATTATGCAAATTATTTTTCTGCCTTTCACAGTAGTAGAAAATATAATATGCAGTTTACCCATTGTAAATTTTGTAATTATAAGTGCTTTATTATGTATCAATTCTTTTATGAAACAATCAAATGGTTACAGCAAATTGCACAATCATGTATGAGTGAAGAAGGTATAGTTTGATACACTCAGTAATGAAAGCAGTTTAATTTCAACATTAACAAAGAAAGTATTATAAACCTGTTTGATAAAATGGGCTAGAACATAAATATAATTATTTTGAGAAATTTTAGCCTGCTAAAAATATCAGTAGAGAACATATGTTGACATAAATTAAACATACACCATATTATATTATAAATGATGTTTAGAACATATCCTTATTTATGACTTTGATTCAAAACCAATGTATGCACAACTTCCACTATTTTGTATTCATTAACTTCAGGCATATCTAGATATTTTTTTGAGAAAGAGTTTTACTATGTTGCCCTCAGTAGATAGCTGTGGTGTCACAGCTCACAGTAACCTCAAACTCGTGGGCTTAAGTGATTCTCTTGCCTCAACCTCCCAAGTAGCTGGGACTACAGGGGCTTAGCACAACCCCTGGTTATTTTTTTGTCGCAGTTGTCATTGTTGTTTAGTAGGCTTGGGACAGGTTCAAACCCGCCAGCCTTGGTGTATGGGGCTGGTGCCCTCACCACAGAGCGATAGGTGCCAAGCCAAGAATTTTTCTTTCTTTTCTTTTCTTTTCTTTTTCTTTTCTTCTCTTTTCTTTTTCTTTTCTTCTTCTTCTTCTTCTTCTTCTTCTTTTTTTTTTAAAGAGACAGGGTCTCACTGTGTTGCCCTGATAGATTGCCATGGTGTCCTGGCTCATAGCCACCTCATACTCTTGGGCTCAAGTGATTCTCTTGCCTCAGCCTCCCAAGTAGCTGGGACTATAGGCACCTGCCACAACACCCAGCTATATTTTTGAGATGGGGTGATCAGGCTGGTCTCGAACCTATGAGCTCAGGGCAATCAACCTGCCTTGGCCTCCCGTGTGCTGAGATCATAGGCATGAGCCAGAGTGCCTAACTTCAGGCATATCTAAATATGACAACCTAGAGCAGTGGAAAGCAAAGCAGAATAAAGTTAAAGGTCCTGTAGGCCAGGTATGTTGGTTCACGCCTACAATCCTAGTACTGTGGGAGGCCAAATTGGGAGGATGGCTTGAGCTCAGGGGTTTGAGACCAGACTGAACAAGAGCAAAACCCCATCTGTATTTAAAATAGAAAAAGTAGTCAGGAGTTATGGCGGGCACCTGTGGTTCCAGCTACTCCAGAGGCTGAGAAAAGGATTGCTTGAAGTCAACAATTTGAGATTCCTGTGAGCAAGGTGGATGCCAAGGCACCCTGTCAAAAAAAAAAGAAAAAAAAGAAAAACTTAAGGCCCTTCGTTGCCTCCTCAGTTGCTCCAAAAGTTTGAGCAAGTCATGTAATCAAATGATATATATCTGTCTTAAAGTATGATTATCAGAAATTGAATCAATTAAATGATAGAAAACCCATGGAAAGTATTATTTCCCTAAAATTCGTGACAAGTATTTATCAGGAGGTCAGAGTATATTAATTCTATCAAAACTTTAAAAAAAAATGCAACTTGGTTTTCCACATTGCCTATTTCTTACTCGGGATCAAACCATAGTTTGCACATGTGCTGTATGTGTGTAACACTTGGGTTTCATCACCATCCTCTTAGGCATCCATTCATCCATACATCCTTTCCTTCCTTCCTTCTTTCCTTCTTTCATTCATTCGTCCTGGACCATGTCCTAAAATACTAATATATGTGCTGTTCTTGAACATTCTTATAAAAGCTGTTCTACCCATGTTGACTCCAGATGTATTATGATTGACTAGCTAAGAATGGAGAAATAAAAGCCACAATATTGGTTTTGGCTTACCTCGACAGGCTTGTGAAAATAAAAAACAATACATAAAATGTCAAGAAAATCAAGAAATAATATATATCCTTTGGAAAAGAAAATGAAGGAATGCCTTTACCTAAGCCTTCAGCCCCACTAGAAACTAAGTGAGGGATTTGTAGTTTTAGAAACATGAAGAGAAAGAGATAACTTTAAATGAGACCACAGCAGGAGCTTCAAGCAATGGGGCTTCTCAACTGAAGCCTGGAATGAAGAATGCAGAGGATAGGCTTCTGAACAAGACCCTTCCAATGTTGGAGCCCAGTGGAGCTGAAGTCACATTTACCTGTCATCAAAATCCTTCCAATGTTGGAGCCCAGTGAAGTTAAAGCCACATCCACCTATCATTGACTAGCACTGGGATTGCCTCTCCCGTTTCCCATGCTGATCTGTTTGAGCTCTTCCTTGTTCTTTGTGGTACGGGGAAGATCCTCTTCTAAGATCTAGCACTATGTCATGTTTCTTGCATATTGTAGATCATGCAAAACAAACAAACAGCAGCAACAACAACAACAAAAGCACCAATGTCCTGAGAATTGACTAAACTAATTCAAACCTCCCTGTTTATATATCTGCTACACTCTACTTTTTTCTTTTTAGAAATTTTCAGTTTTATTATAGAAGTGTTTTTAACCAAGAAAGATACTGGTGAAAAGTAAAGGAAAAATATCATGTCTTTATCAATTAAACACTTTATTATTGCTCATTTAACAAATACATTTTGATCACCTTTATATCTAAAGTTTGAAAGCAAAAAAAAACCACTATTAAAATAAACTCCTCAATCTTATAATTGCAAGGAAGTTAATTCTCCCATTCTGAGGTGCTTAAAAATGGACTGATCCCCAGTCAAGCCTCAGATCAGAATGCAGTCTCAGCCCACATTTTGAATGAAGCATTGTGAGTTCCGTAGCAAACGACCTAGAATAAAGGAAGATCTGAATCCTATTTTATAAAATCTATGAGGTAACAAAAGCGAGTTATTTACAACTAACTATGTGGTAACAGATAGCTATTGTGACAATAAATAATACAGTTCTTCAATTTTTTCATGTTAGGTTTTCATTAAAAATGAGGTTTAGCTAACAGCCATTTATGAAATATCCCTCATTCTTATTTTAAACTTCTGACATATGTACAGCACTGAAAAAGATTCCCCATATTCAAGATGTGGAAATATATCACAACACGGCAAACAAAAATAAAAGCATATGCTAAACTTTTATTTAAAATATTATATGAATATAAATCATAACAACCTTAAAATTCAATGATTTAAAACATTTATGGCTTATTTATGGGTCATGAGTCTATTGCTGTTTTAGATATCTTCAGAAACAGGATAGAATGGAACCCCTTCCCAAAATTTATTCCTTGTTGAACTGATAATACAACACACACAACAAAATCTATCTATCTATATGTATATATAGATAGGTAGATTATATATATATGGTAAATATCAACTTGTGTACTTTGATTATATATATAGAGTACATATCAAACTGTGTACTACCTGTAGAATGAGGATTTTGTGGGGAAAGCAGGGCAGGAAAGGGTTTCAGATGATCTAAAAATAGCTTGAGGTTATACAGAAAGGATATTAGCTTAGTTTTATAGTGGTCAAGGGCGGGGTCAAGGCCACGTTTTTAGCACTAGGGCATATATGGTCTGTTTTCCTGCTAGTACCACAGTAGGCAGCTTATGGATAATTTCATCAGCTTTCCCAGATTTGAGGCAAAGTTGAAAACTGAGTTCTTCTCCAGCATTTTTCCAATGGTAATGGAAGAGATCTGAATGGAGAGGTGAAAGACTCAGATATTTCAGGAATATGATTTGGAATGGGAAACCTTCAACTTCATATTATATTTACTAAAATAAATCCTAACACTCCAGCTGAGATTTCAAAAGTGGAGAAGAGACTTATTTTTAGTAAGGAGTATTACAAAGTCAAATTTCAAGGGATATGATTATAAGGAGTGCCATAATTGGGAGTCATTTTTGTAAACAATTTACTACAGAGTAGACTCATGGAAAATATTAAACTATCTACATATCATTTTAGCGTACAAGTTTCAGCATGTGGAACTTAACAGAAACAAGGGAAAACATCAAAGTTCAAGCATCACTTTCAGTTTCCTAATCCATAGGTTTTTATGGCATTAATCAAAAATTTGAGTGATGCTCTATTTATAACAGAAGTTGGTTTTCCCTCTGATTTTTCCTTAAAAATTTTTGAACTCTACTACTCAATGCATAGTAGAATTCTACTACTCAGTGGCTGAGTTATTCTAAATTAAACTATTCAGAGATATCAATATCCAAGGAAAAGAATTTTGAGCAGGACTGAGAGACAGGGAGATTTATAGAATTCTTAATTAAACGAAGAGTTAGCCACTCAGAACGAAAGATTCCCAGGAGCAGAATATCAGTGGATTACATTTTCTCATGCATTTCATCAATTCAGAGGATTAAAAAATGAGACAGTAGTTGCAGAGATTTCCCTCCTTAGCACGGCATGTCCAAACCATAAGAACGAGTGTAAAAAGCAAAAATTTAATTGGCTGAGTCTTCTAAACCTATCCGACATTTATAATTTAATAAGGTATCTCTTTGTAATACTAGATATTAAATCTAAGCCCTGCGCAAGCTTCACATATAGTCTGTTGGGAAATATAATGTCATGACCTCACTTTATCGGAAAATTACTAGCATGATACATGTGATCAAGGAGCTTGTCAGAAGAGATTTGAGTATAAAGTCATGTATTATTTTAGAAAAAAGGAAAATATCAATTTGAGATGATATCTTATCAGAATCTTGAATATGATAACAATTACATTTAGCTATTACATATTAGCATGTTTAATAATTAATAAGGATGTTATAATTTGATATACCCTCTCAATATTATAATCTTGAATATGTTAACAATCTATTAAACATTAAAATATTTAATGGCAAATTTTTGGCAGCAGTGTATAAAATATTGAAAATAAGGGAATGTTGGGTGGTACCTGTGGCTCAGTGAGTGGGACACCAGCCCCAGCCCCATATTTGAGGGTGGTGGGTTCAAACTCGGCCCCGGCCAAACTGCAACAACAAAAAAATAGCTGGGCATTGTGGCAGGCGCCTGTAGTCCCAGCTACTCAGGAGGCTGAGGCAAGAAAATTGCTTAAACCCAGGAGCTGGAGGTTTCTGTGAGCTGTGATGCCACAGCACTCTACCAAGGGTGACAAAGTGAGACTCTGTCTCTTTAAAAAAAAAAAGAAAAGAAAAGAAGATAATGCCCACTAAAATTATTTAATGCTTCCTAAGAAGAACTAAAATAAGAATGAATAGATTGATATAAAAATATTGGCTAGTTCTAAGTAATAAAACTATTGTCTACTTGGAAATGCATACAAGTAGCTAAATACATATACGTACACACTATTATAAGAGTTTGGTGCACTACTTTGTCATAGCAGACCACTTCAGAAGTCAATGCCTTTCACTTATATCACCCATAACAGGATAGAAATTACATGTGTCTAGAGCAAGGTGGAAACGGGAATAAAATAAATATATAGGCTCGGCGCCTGTGGCTCAAGTGGCTAAGGCGCCGGCCACGTACACCCAAGGTGGCGGGTTCGAATCCAGCCCGAGCCCGCCAAACAACAATGATGGCTGCAACCAAAAAATAGCTGGGCGTTGTGGCGGGCACCTGTGGTCCCAGCTATTAGGGAGGCTGAGGCAGGAGACTTGAGCCTAGGAGTTGGAGGTTGCTGTGAGCTGAGATGCCATGGCACTCTACCCAGGGGGACAGCTTGAGGCTCCTGTCTCAAAAAATTAATTAATTAATTAATTAATTAATTAAATATACTATCCATTAAAATAACCCAAATAATGGACTCTCTTAGAAATTAATTTCATTATGGATGACCATTATTGTTGACAGTATCATGTCATCATATGATCAAAATCGTGCCTAAAAGATACTATAAATATTCCTGAATTGCACTTTCATTTACATCTATTATATCACCATAAGCCTAATATGTTTTCCAATTGCATAAAGTTATTCAAAACTTTTAATGTGAGAACAAAGAAAAACATCAAACATTGAACATGTTTGAAAAATGAAGCACAGTTGCAATGTATTTAAATGTATGCTTGCTTTACAACAGTTAAAACAATATTGCACTGGAACAAACCATGATACTGTTAGATCAATTACAATAATAGAAAATTGTAGTAAAAGATCATCTTGTTTAATATGGATATAACACATAGTTCACAGACACCTACCTAGAGTATGACAGTATTTTAAAGTGAATACTATTCTAGTATTTTGTACACATAACGTATGATATGATAATGGAGAAACTCATAAAACATAATAATTTATGATTTGTGCATGCTGAATCTTCAGATAAAGTTAATAATATTCTTTATACTATACTCTTTTTAAAAAATTTTCTACAATCAGTGGTATGAATATTTTATACTTTTATTTCAAAAAAGAAAAAGGCTGTGGTGACAAAAGTAATAGTACTTGCAATATTTAAAGTACAATTTTATTAATTATCTGAGAAAAAAAAAAAAAAACAGGCTAAATGATTTTCTACCTGCCCTAGAGAACTTAATTCTTGAAGACTTCCTTGGTTTGAGACTTTTTTAATATACTTATATTTTGCTTTATTTATAATCAGATCAAATATGTGAGTATCTTAAAAGGCCAAAGAAGTCTACCATGTGAACCATTTCTGAGGAAATAAAATGAATTTAAAAGTCCCCAGAATTGAAAACATTCTCCAAAATAGCAGTTCCCAATGTCTGAGGCAGACTCCTTTCAAAGGGACGCAAAGTCATATGTATTCGTAATACTACAAAAGCATTATATTTGTTTTTCTTCTTATTCTTTCATAATTGTAGATAGCGTTTTCTAAACGCTGCATGGCATAAAGATGTAATTGCTCACATGACTCTGAAGTGTGTGTGGCCTTATGTGTTTTGTGTTGCTATGCATGTGCTTGTGACTAGTTTCTCTAGCTCTTGCTCAGGCTTGTGAGGCTCCTGAGTTTAGGCAATCCCCCTGGTTTGGCACAAGTAAGTTTTTAGAAACAATGTAACACGCTCTGTCTAAAGGAAGATTCGCCTTTCCAGTCTAGGTAGGTTGGCCTCTAACCTAATATCCCCTTTCAGCTTCATGTCATTACTCATGTTGTTTTCATTGCAACAGTGTGTCAAGGTCATGTATGCTGGAGAATGACTCCTTCTCTGTTCCCTCTCAAACTTCAGTTCCCAAAAGAGGAGAGTCCCAATTTTAGACATTGATGAAGTTTTGCTGGCGGTATGACTATTTCAGACATTTATGAAGTTTTGCTGGTGGTATGGCTATTTTTATTTTTGATCTCACTGTCACAAAATACTCAAAGAAATAATTAACTTTTATTTCCTCTTTATGATAGACCCTTCTACCAGGCTTAGGTCTGGCCATGGCTGTGTGCTATGGGAGAAGAGGCTCTGGATTCTAGACACTGAGTATCTTACGCTCCTTCCTCCGACACCTACCTGCTGCTTTGTTTCCTTGAGCCACATTTGTGCTTTTTCTGAAACATTCCCATAACATTACTGGGAGCCTCTTTCAGTTGTGCCTTCTACGTGGTAACACTAGCAAGCTAGAGAACATCACAACTCCTCAAAAAATTCCTACATACCTAAATTTTTGATAAACACTATTTAGATCAAACATTAATAAAAAAAACAAAGTAGTTACTTCCAGTCACTAGGAGTAAGCAAGTGACTTTGGAACTTACGCTTTGATGTATATGTGTGTGTACTATTTGTTTACAACATAAATTTTATATGTGTGAAAATAACCCTCTAAAGTGGATGTAATCACCCTTCATAAACATATGTGCTATATATTGCTTGCTTTTAGTAGTAACTGTGGGTATTGCCACTGCTTCAATATTTGTTTTTAAGTTTTGATAGGATAACTCTGTATGAAAGTTTTGGAGTATTATTACTTTAGAACATGTTATAACCCTCTTTTACTTTTCTCTGAGACAGAGTCTCACTCTGCTGCTTAGGCTAGAGTGCAACGGAGTCATGATATAGCTTACTGCAACCTGAAACTCCTGGCTCCAACAATCCTCCTGTTTTGCCTCTCCCCCGCCAGAATAGCTAGTGCTACAGGTTAGCACCAGTGCCACCAGGCCTAGCTAATTTATTTTTATATAACACACACACACACTCACACTTCTTTTTTTCTTTCTTGGAGAGACAGGATCTCGTATTGCCCAGGCTAGTGTTGAACTCCTGGGCTCAAGTAATCCTCCCACCTTGGCCTCTCCCAATGCTAGAGTTACAGATGTGAACCACCATACCCAGCCTCATTCTTCTTTATTTCACTAAAATCCTGAGATATACCAAACACTAAAAATAATAGCTATTTGCAGCAGGGCATTCATAAAAATCAATTCTTCAATTTTTTATTAATTTTACACATACATATTTGACATATAAAGTCACATTCTGCCATTAGAATGTAGATTATAAATAACAATAAATGCTGTGAGTGTATCAAATAGCTTAGAAAATTAACAACATGGGTGTTATGATAGTGTTAAGTTATATTAATTTCGAATATGGTTTTTCAACATTTTTGTTGATACTTTTGAATTCCCCTTCATAAGTTAGAAGACCATGTAAATGATAAATGTTATTTCATTGTTCTGTTATTTTCTGGTCACAATGATATCCTCTTTTTAAAAGAATGATTAGTTTTACAGATGAATTTACCTAAGATAAGGATCACTTTCTTTAAGAGTTTGATATTATCTATGCAGATACGTGCATCATTCTGGGCTTGTGCGTGTGGTGGGCAGGGAAACTTGCTAGATGTTGCTTCAATTTTTTCTAGCACTTTATTCTTTCTAACTTTTGTTGAGTTCTTTAGGGCCTGTTATTCCATCTCCCACATGAGAGACACAGATGGACCCATCAGTAATAAATTAAATAAAAAGAAGTTTTTTATCTAGTATCCTCTATGATCTTTGAAATAACAGTTTTCAATTCCAACCTTACCTAAAAACATCTTTTTTGCTCGTATCATGACTTGTAGTCATGGTACAAAAAAGCCTAGAATTTTATGAGTTAACAGTTACAGTAAAAGACAACATACAATTATTTATTCCAACAAGTATATTAAGAGATTGTAATCTATTAAAGAGTTATAGAGACTGTGAAATACTTTCTTATTTTTGTGTGAATTGAGAAAAGCGTTGATATGATAGTGAAAGTTACTCGGTCTTAACTGAACTGAGTGTTATGGTGTTTCCAACACAGCATATAGGTGTACAACTGGCTGTAATTTAAAACATCCATGTTATATATCTGCAACACATTAAGTCTTGTTTTGTGAACTTGGTTGAGTACTGTTATAAAAATCAGGGAATGAATACTATAATAATGACCTTGTATCTGACTATTGTACCATTTAATAGAATATCTGCTACATATAGTATTAATTATGTCTATAGTGAGTGCATGACTTAGTCTCATGAGAATATAATTTTCCTAAAAATATACTCTACTTGTTAATTATATGAAGTCTGGTTATGTTTTTCAAGAGCATTCTATCTAGGTAAACAAGTAGAATTTATTACTTTGGTATTTAAATGTGGCATTAAGCCAGTCCAGTCCTCTCAGCGGTCTCCAGTGTTAAAATTTAGTGTCCCATGCCTAGGAAACCAATACCTAAACGAAACTAGAATACGTCTCTATGCTGTTGAGCAAGATCAGAATTCAAGTCTTCAGAATTGAAGTATCCTATTCAGATGTGAGGGCTCAGTAATATACAGGTGTTCAGAAAGTTGATGTGTAATTTAAAGTAGGGAAGTATTTTAAATTGCACACAAACTTTATGGACACCCCGTATAATACACGAATACTTTGGTCTAGTCTCTAAATCTATTTCATAGTTCTCTATAAATCAAATGTTGAACTTTGGAGTATCAAAAGTATTCATTTGAACAAATTTACTCATTCAGTTTACAATTACCTTAAAATTTTTTAGATGTTCTTTATTCAGCATGAAATGGAAGCCAGATGCTATAACATCAGTCAAAAGTAAGGTATCAGTATGAGTCCAGAACTGGCTGTGCCACTATATTTCAGGACTGAATAGCATTCAGAGTGTATTAACAGAGTGAGTAAGGATTGTCGTTGACTCAACCTACAGTATTAGCCAATGAATAGTATTAGGTCCTCCAGTAAGAAATGTGTGATTTTGAATCCAACATTTACTTTATTGTATCCCAATCAAGAAGGCTCATAGTATGGATTATCTGCAGGATATCAAGGTATGTCCCTAAATGCTTGAGGAGATTTGGTCATCTTACTGGCCTGGAGAGCAAGTGGTCATGACATAGCAAGAAGTGTTTTCCACAGTTTGTTGAGAATTGAATATTTTTCTTTGCAAGAAGGGTCCCAAAGCCTGGAAGAAGCACTAGTCAGTTGGTACAAGGTCTGGTGAATTGAGTGACAGAGATTCCCAGTCCAGGTTTCCTGGTTTGAGCAGCGCTGTTTACATGACATGTGCGCCATTGTTGTTTTGTAAGAAGACGGGCCTGTCTCTATAGACCCATCTTGGCTTCTGAACTTCAGCCTTCCTCAGTTTGTGCAATTGGTTGCAGTGGCTGTTTGCTGTACTGGATTGGCCAGGTTTCATGAAGCTGTAGAGGATAATACCAGCAGTGGACCCCTGAACAGACACAACCAGCTTATTTTGATGAATATTCAGTTTTGGACTGTTTTTGCATTTCATACACATATTTGTCCAAATATTTGCAATTGTCAAAAAGAATCCACTTTTCATCACATGGAGCAGTACAGTAAAGAACTAGTTCACCTATATGCCATGACAGCAAAGAAAACCTGGCTTTGAGATTTCTCCTCTGGCACTCATTTAATTCACATGGAACCCATCTATCCAGCTCCTTACCTTGCCATTTTGCTTGAAATAGTCCACTATCATTGGAATGGTAACGTCAAACCTCGCTGCTAATTCCCTGTAGGTTTAAGATGGATTTGCTTTTCAATGCGGCTTTCAGCTCATCATTATTCACCTTGTTCTCAGGTCGCCCTCTGGCTCATTGTCAACATTAAAACCCCCAGAATGGAACTCCTCAAACCATCAACATATTATGTGTTCATTAGCCATGTTCATCCCAAACCGTCTGCTGATATTTTGAGTTGTCTGTGCTGCACTGGTTCCATGACACAACCGATATTCAAAAATAACACTAATTTTTACTTAGCCACAGTTTCACAAAGATTGCTCTAAAAAAGAGTTTGAAAGTTAATCACAAGCTAAAACATGCATTTGAGAGAATAAGGATATACCTTCAGCAGAAGTGTGAAAATGAAATGTCAGTGATATCAACGAGTAAACTTAGTGCTTAGGGAAACCAGACCTTTCATACTTAATAACCTAATAATACAACTGAATGTGAATGAATATTCTATAAATGTCTATTATGCTGCTTAGATTTTCCTAAACATGTCCTCAACCATGTTAGAAAGTAAGTAATCCAGGGTGGCACCTGTGACTCAGAGGAGCAGGGCGCCAGCCCCATATGCTTGAAGTGGTGGGTTCAAACCCAGCCCAGGCCAAAAACTGCAGGAAAAAAAAAAAAAAAAGAAAGTGGTTCAAAAAAGAATTGATGTGTTTATGTCTATGTAAAGTAGAACTCTTAAAAATTATTTGTATTAAATTGCTTGTTTTTCATTCTTGAGTATTGATTTTTTTCTGTGTGTATGTAGCAAACTTTTCGTATTTTAATAACGATAAAATTATTAGGCATGATTGATGAATGAAAGAGGCTGCAAATATTAAGGCCTGGTTAATATAAGTCACAATCAATTTCAGTTTCAAAATATCATATTGAATAAAGTGTGTGTATGTACATATTTCTGTCCACTCATGAAGTACATATGAATTCAATCTAATGCACACATGCCTCCATGTATACGTGACTATCTACATCTGCATGACATACACACACGTACAAGTACATGTGCAATTTATATCTACATGACTTAACAAAAGTGTGTTGCTGTAGTTCTTCAAATAAATAAATGAAATTTACATTTGTCGACAAAAGACAAGAAGATTTTTTGAAATTTTTACATAGCAACCGGCACATCTAAGCCAAGTTCTGCCTGCTAAGAATGTCGAAGTCTTTTCACTGTGTTACTTTGTTTCTCCTTAAAATAGTATCTGCGTAGTTAAGCCTAAGAGGCATATTTGATGTTGTTTCTGATTGACTCAAAACTAGTGGATTTTTGTATTTTCATCTCAGAAACAATAGTTTATGGGAACTGAATTTTGATTTTTATAAGTGAAACTATTTCCTATTCAATTTTTGCCCTGGAAGGCATTTTTTTTCTTCCTCTCCTTTTCTTTCCTCCTCTTTTCTCCCTTCCTTGTCTGTTCTCTCTCTAGTCAGATGTAAGCAAGAGACTTCGGTATGTCTCTACAGTAAAAAAATGTTTGAGGGGCAAGTCTAAGCTGTTACTGAATGCTAATTTATGCAATTGACTGGCTTCCAAATAGCCCAGCAGACAGGATGGAATATATTTTAGCACTGGGAGAAATTACATTTTTTTTGTCCTAAGACTCCAAAGAGGAGCATAATGGTGAATAGTCAATGTAGAGCACTGCCCGTAGTTGGTAAATCAGTATATGGACGGCCTTTTGTTTCCTGAATTGAATGTGCTACATAAATACAAAGTACTTCTCAAAATCAAAGGTTAAAAAATAATAGTCTTGACTTAAATTCAAAAGTAGGAGGCATGACAGCACCGTTCAAATCACTCAAATGTATTTTAGCACAGTTTATTTCAAATTCATGACAGACGGGATATTATTAAAAATATCTTTAAATCTTGCCCTACTTTCTGGGGCAAGTGTTAAAAAATCAATGCTAGGGAATCTCTTTGGTGGGGAATATATATAATCTCCTCATTTTGAATAATTCTCTCTTTTCCATCCCTTGAGTTTCTAGAGACAGGTTTTTTTTTGTTTCACAAAGTTTCTTTTAACAGCCAGCTGTTTCTGGTATTGTGGCTATGAAAAATATACGTGATTACCTGCTTACCACAGTTTCCTTTCTTCTTTGGAGAGTTCCCATTTGTCTACACCCTTTTTATGCTCAGAAAGGCAGACGAGAAGGATGAAAAATTCTGCGTACTGTATTTTTTTATACCTCTGAATTAACCGATCTTTAAATTGCCATACCTCCAGTTGTGAAGTGAGCTAATGAACGTTTCACTGTTTGCACTATTTTAGTTGAGATTCTAATATTAGCATTCATGAATATTCCAGTTGACAGTCCTTGTATTAGTCAGCAGTTGTTTACATTGGGTCTATGTAGGCCAGTGTTCTTTAACAGCAGTAAATATGAAACTATTTTTAAATTATATTACGTTGTACATTTTATTTAGAGAAAGCATAAAGCAATGATTTGAAAGAGATTTTAAGAAACTGTATCTGCTCCAGAGGCCTTGTGGCTTGTAGTGAAATCACTACTCTGAGAATTTTACTTATAAACATGTTGTGTTTTCTTGGATAATCCTTGATTACAAAGTATATGTCAAGTTTGCTTTGTTTTTCTGTTCTTTTCTTAAAGTGAAAAAGACAACTTAAAATGAACCATAAAGCTAACCTTTATTAGATTAAAATGTTATTAAATATCACTGATTCCATGAAGATCGTAAATGATGTCACATGTTATTTCTGGATGCATAAGGAATTAAATGCCAACATGTCAAGGTAGCTGTTTGTACAACTGATACCTGTATGATTTACTATCTGACACTGACGGCTTATAATACAGATTACCGCCAGGATATCTGGAAGTGATGTGTAGCTTTTCTAACCTTTTTATTGTTCTGTTGTTTGAGTTATATGTCTCTGATTAGGGATTACCAAATTGCTCCCAGGTTTCAGATCAATACAATTCTATGGGTGGCTGTAACAAAAGCAAAGACTTAGAGAAGTATTTCTTTTCTGAATTTTTTTTTTCTTGGACTATTTCTACATTCCACTTGACTTCAGCTAAAGAAAACTGGTCTATGAAAATGACTTTTTAATATTGTGGAGTGAAATGCCACTTAAAGGGCTACATTTCCACAGACATCTTCTGAAAATGACCCCTATGTTCCGTGTGCTAAAAGTAATCACCCATTTTTTCTGCAATGAGGAATTTTATTAATTCCCAAAGTTTTATAATCTTTATATTCATCATATTATCAACTGTATCCATGGCTCACTTCTTAAAACTCAGTATGGTGTTCTGAAACTGATATCTGACATTTACTAGAATGAAAAAAGGCATCATTTAATGTGAACTTTCCTTTTGATCTTTCCATACCCTGATTCCATTCCAATCATGTTTTTTTCCCTCTGCAAGGCTCAGAGCCAGTATTCAATGAACATGCTCACATTTCAAAAGACTCATCTAAGAAATAAAATTTATTTATGCCCTAGATGTACAGAACATAAACACTTTAACATTATTTTTTTTTTCAAACAGCAGAGTGATTATAACTAAAGAAGAGGACGTGTTCAAACTCCATGGCATTCTGTATTAAGGAGACGTAGTTGAACGTGAATGAAACTCGTGATGCCTGAAGGGTAAGTTGACATTTAGATGCCAGATGGAGTCTGTGAGTGCTACACTTACTCAGTAAAGAGATGGAGTCAATAATGGTTTTTAGGAGAATGGTCAAGCTCTACAGTCTCTTCCACTGTGCTTTCATCTGTGTAATAAATAGTCCTCCATTCTTCCATTTAGACATGTCAATAAATACGTGACTTTCTCTAATATATTAATTTCCCGCATACAAATCTGTATGTGAACCACTGATTAAACTATTTGGAAGAATAACTGGAAGACTCTGAAGCTCTATGTAGAACATCTGTGACTTTAATTATGCGTCTTATTACAGAATATTGTTGGCGAAGTATTTGGGCGTAATACGTTTGAAATATAAATATATGACTTTTTTTTATATATTTGTCACATGAAATTACAAATTACTGTTATATACGTTCTTAGTGTTGTGGCAGAAGACAAAGAAATGGAAAAGAATTAACCAGAGGAGTCTGAGAGATCATTTTATGTTGTTACTGAATTTCTGCTTTTTAATGGTGAAATATACTGCATTTTCATACCTAAATATATTTGTATTTACTTTAGCGAATTAAGATAATGGTGTTAAGATGGGATTAAAAATGTTATATATATTTCTAATAGTTAAACACAGAGACAGGAATGTTATAAATATATTATCTTGCATATCACCATAGATATGGGGAAGATAATTTCCTAACCTGTGCTTCAACACAGATGCACTCATATTTACAGTCATTATTCTAATACCTACTTTTCATTGTTTAAAATAACCTTTCACAAGTTAGGTTTGCAATGGACTCAAATTAGTTGCTTTTCTCTCTGCCAAATACTGAATTATTTTCAGCATGAATCATGGCAGCACTCTGGAATTTCTTCCTCTGTTTGAAGCACTCAATTTGAAATTCCTCATATCCTAGTGGATCCACCTATTTTAAAACATATATTTGCAACTCATTAAATTGTAAGCATTTGGTGAAAATCATGATGAAAAATCTGTTTCTCTAATTCTCTTATATAAGTAACTTCTATCATTCCTTCAATCATTTCCTAACCAATTGCCCTGCTTATATTTCCAATATTTCTACTACTTTTCATTCTTTGAAATTATAATAGTAGTCATTAGTTTAAGTGTCTTTATCTTTGTGAGGGCCATGATAGAGTTTGTATTCAATATTTTGCCCCTTACTCATTTAAAAAGTCTCATGTATCACAGATTTTACGAAAATATATGCTGAATAAAAGACATTTTGAAAATTAATAACATGTAATGGAATTAGAGAATATTATGTATATGCCTTTGGAGTGATATACAATTATATTTTCCAATATTGTTGGTCTAAAATAACTGAGAACTTATTATTAGTCAAATTCCATATGCAATACAGTTCACTTAAAACGTAATTGCATACATTTTGATTATATGATTACAATTTATAAAATTTAAATAAAGTTTGAATAAATGTTTCTAGATGCTGATTCTCTGTCTTATGATATTATCTTTTCACCTATTTAAACTAATTTTATACCTGTAAAGTCTTTTGACATTGTTAGGCATATTAAAAGACCAGTAAATACTAGAATGAGTACAAAATGTTTGATAGGTACTCCATGGCCTCAGATTACTTTTAAAGGGGGAAAAATCCCCAGAATACTTCAATTTTTTTTTTAATTTCAGAATGTTTGGAAGGGATAATGTCACTTCAAAACATATTTATTCAATGGAGTGAGTAGTTCAAGGCAGTTCTTACATTGATATGTAAAACCATTCCCATTGTTTCAATGTTTTAGAAAAAAAAACTTTCATCTTCTGTTTCAAGATACTCTTCCAAATACCTTCAGAGTTAGTGAATTAGTTTTATTCAACTATTTTTAAAATGTAGCTCAGTCTCTGGTTATCCAGTTGCAACTTCTGTACCCTGATAAAATAAGCTAGGAAAGGTCAAATGAACAATATAGAAGTGGATACGTATTGAGCCAAATCCTACATTCCCATTTTCCTACTATAGTCCCACTTCCATAAAGTAATAAATCAGAACTGTGTATTTTCAGAATTAAGTATTACTCAGCATGGCATTTCCAAAAGTAAACTGTGTCTTAAATTGTAATCTTATTAAGATAAGTATTTATTAACCACTATTTTGATTAATTATTTTTATAAGATGGGAGTTTTCTACTTTTTATAGTTTGTACTAGTGACCTTGAATCCATAAGTAGAGTTCTCGAACAGAACTCTATTTTAAGAATATGTAAATTGATTTCACAGCCACAGAAAAATATCTGAAGTAATATATCAAGAAATATGATAAACAGCAATACATTATATTGAGAAGCTTGTCTTATGGTCTGTCACAGAGGTCATTCTTTGTCCCCATCCGATTTAATATCCTATTTAGCATTTTAATTAAGAATTTGGAAGAGGAAGTAAATGGAATATTAATAAGGTTCTCATAGGATACAAAACAGAGAGGTGTTACAAAATATGTCAAAAACGGGGAAATAATACAAACAGGAGTAGAGAGCTGAGTTGCAGGGACAGTATAGAACAAAATGAGGTTTGTTTTAGGAAATATGAGTTAATGTGCATTTCAAAATTCAGCCCTGTGAGTTTTGTTTTTTTTTTAATGTTCAGATGAAAAAGATAAAAAGGAAATGAATATTGAATAAGGGGATACTTGGACATACATTATTATATCTCGTGCAAGTATGTTACTTACATTCAACTACAGAAATTAAGATCTAAATTAGTGAAGCACATACTAAATCCAATCAATAATTTGCATGGTGGGAGGCACCTATGGCTCAAAGGAGTAGGGTGCAGGTCCCATATGCTGGAGGTGGCGGGTTCAAACCCAGCCCCAGCCAAAAAATGCAAAAAAAAAAAAATTAATAATTTGCATGGTGTGAAGCAAAGTATGAATTAAAGTCCACATGTATTTGATTAAATATATATATATATATGCTAAAATATATTTAGTAAGTAATGTTCTATTGTCCTAGTTTGAAAACATGTCTTATATCTGTATGGTCACCTGCAAGGTGAGGTATGAGTTTTTTTGAATCCTCACGTTTAAGAATTTTGTCCTGGAATGTGGGGAGGAGATGCAGTGTGTGGACTGTCAGAGTCTTATCTCTGCGCTCATAGCAAGGCTCATTGAGCTCACCTTTGTGGACATCCCCAACCACACATTCAAGTACTATCCATCACTTTGTAAACAACAACTACCTACTCTCAGACCTAGGGATGGTCACACCATGAGCATGATCTTTTTTATTTCCAGGAATGCAGATCTCAGGACAAAGCCAACACTAGTCCCAGATATGAGTTCAGTGTTTTTGTGGAAAGAGGTCCAGTGTCCTGGAATGTTGAGCAAATGTCTTAATCAATGGTAAGAGATACAGAAAGAGAAGTGCCAGGAAGTGCCAGAATGTACCTTCTCCAGAAGAGCTCAGGAAAATAATCTCTCTCTTTTCAGCCTTCCAAAGTTGGGCAATAAAATATAGAAAATACACCACTATTGTTTCATTAGAGTACACAGCTCATTGAAAGCAGGATATTTAAAAATCACAGAGTGACAAAGTTTGCATGACCTTACATCTATAATATGAAGGCAGGAGTATATATTTTTAATGGAGTATGGTAGAGAAAACTGAAAACTTGTGTTCCTAATTGAATACCTCATAGTGATAAATTCTCTCTGATTGGCTTCCCTGGAAGCAGAGCCTGAGACTGGGGTTTCGATGCACATGGTTTGTTAAAGGATCCTCCATCTCAGGAGAAAGGCAGCGAGGTTACCAAAATAGGGCAAGCAATAAGGTAACAACTTGGTCTAACTTTATTCTGACTCCATGAGAAATTCTGCAGTATAAACTATCCCACTGATTAGTGTCAGCTTTAGGACATGCAAAGTTTTTAAGAATGCCTATGTTAGTCATTGACTGTAGACTGTCCTTATAATTGAGCATAAATACTTGGGCAACTCAGTGGCTACCCTTTGGCAATAGTTGATCTTTGAAACTGGAAGCACCTGTGCCTCATCCAGAGCAAACTCCCATCCAGGCAGGATGGCTCACCTCTATAATGCCCGTGCTTTGGGAGTTTGAGGTAGAAGGATTACTTGAGTCCAGGAGGTGACAGAGAGAGACCCTGTCTCTAAAGAAAATAAAATAAGCAAACTCTGAAGGCAATTGAAATACTGTTCAGATATTTTCACTTCTCACATTTAGTTTGTCTGGTTAGACATGGTTCCTCTAAGCTATTGGTTGGCCATAACTTCTGGGGAAAATCCTAGGAATTAGTTCAGTCAATGACAGCACACACTGCTGCAGTTAATTCAGTGAAGGCTGTAACTGATAGCCATTGTCTACTGCTTCTGCTACCCATTCAAAAATCCTTTTAACTAATGCTTCTGCTGGTTGACCTACGTGGTTGCCTGGGATAGAAGATTCTTACCCTGAAGTGTCACAGTTACCATGCATTTTTAAAGTTGGGTTTCTTTACTGACCTGTTTGTTTTATAGCTTGTCAGAGGACTACCAAGAATACCCAGAGGATCTTGGGGTTAATAACCATATTTTGCCTTGCTGCAGATATATAACAGCAGCCTTCAGGAGAATCACAGATAATTACCTCTGTCAGTGTGGTAACTTCCTCGTGTACTTGCTGGTCTACCAGCACAAAAGGCCCAAATCTCTAGGCAGCTGTTAGAGTGTTAAGTGTAGCAATACTCTAACTGTATCTCCTTGTGGAAGTGACCCACTTTAGATGTAGGGAGCATAATGCTTAAGCACGGGAAGCATCAATGCTTCAAGTGGTCTCTAGGCATGAGGGGGTGTGGGAACGCTGCTCTTTCCTCTCCTGCATGCCCAGAACATATATTCCTCCTACTGGAAACAAAGAATGACCATGGCCATCGGTTTAAGTATTGCACCACATTCTGAATGAGAGAATCTCCGACTCTTAGAGTTTCTCCTGCAAGTTGCTTTTTCTTGATTTTCTCATGAAGAATTTTCAGGACTTTGCAATTTGCTATATTGTGGTGATGTGCAAATCAAGCAGGTCCTTTGCTAGAAAGTGTTCTGGGTTTGAGGACACTTTATTACGCAAGAGGTCTGATTTTGCTAGATCAGATATGTTAAATAGTAAGACATGGTGAACCACAGCACAAGAAGAAAAGCCATTTCTGGATATCTGACAAATCATTCAGTGTACATTGTTGTTCTTTCTAATTCTAAGGAATTCATTGTAATCAAATTGCCGCCCAATGCCTGATGTTCTATTTATGTCTCATAATGGACCAAACACCAGTCTCCGTTACTCAGCAGTAACAAGAGTTAGGTCGCATTAGTGTGAGAGAGTCCATCCTGCTGCACGGACACAGCCTATACCTATGCTTATTCCATTCCTGATTTCAGGGCAAAATTAGTGGGATATCCAAGAACAAGGACTGGCCAGCATTTAAGCCTGAGATTCTTGGGTCCTTGTACTTGGAGACTTAGTGTCTAGCCTGCATTAGAAGCTGTGTGTTCAACTTTAACTTGTGATGTAGATATTTGCACACTAAACTTTGTGCCATCTATATGTTTCATTCCTGGACTACCCATCTAATCACACATATGCTTAACCCAGGTCAATTCTGTTTTCACACAACTGGATGATTAGTTACATGACCCCAATGGTGCCTACTAGGCCTAGACCCCTCCCCCTCTGTCTTTCAGAGTCAAGCCCGAATGGGGTAATGGAGCAGAAGCAGAAAATGACCTGCACATACATACTGAGTTAATCCTTGTACTAAACTTGGCCTCTTCCATCCTCCAACTCCTAGGGAAAGGAAGTCCCAATGAGACCGTAGGTATCATTTTGCAAATAGCTTCAGTGCAAGTGTAGAATGACATGGAATTGGCTTGACTGTCAATCTCATGTGACGTATGGACCATGTGAACCAAGTTCTAAATTCATCACTTCTTTTCTGTAATGGATGTCTTACGGGCTCACCTGACTACAGTCATAGAGGACAGTCCTGCATATAAGATAAACTAATATCCAGTTTCTAGGGGGACCTGGGAGGAAACTTAAAATGTGTATAATAATCTGTTGCATTCAGTTTTGCCATTGGAATTACACAGCAGCTGCCTTATCACAGACACTTCTGTAACCGTGGGATTGGTTTTACTCACATGGACCAAGTGCTTATACTGTAGTGTACATTTGCAGTAGATCTCATTTTTGCTCCCAACCGTACTCAAAGTAAGCAGCAGCGTTCATTGTAATCTGATAAATACACTGTCTATTGTTATTTTCAGAGCTATCTTCCCAGGGTTAAAGACAGTTTCATGTATTGTTGCTTTTTAAGTGGTAGTAAGTACAAATTGCATGGTCTTAACTTTAATTTTCAAAGAACAGCTTAGCATGTCACAAAAATATTAAACCCACTAAATTATCAAATTTGTGTAAGACCCCTGAATAAATCTATAGTTTACTTTAAACAGATGCAGATCCCCT
This sequence comes from Galagoides demidoff, assembly GCA_963574575.1. Classification (NCBI taxonomy): domain Eukaryota; kingdom Metazoa; phylum Chordata; class Mammalia; order Primates; family Galagidae; genus Galagoides; species Galagoides demidoff. The sequence continues at coordinate 4,007 of CAUYQV010008477.1, read as the reverse complement.
GGATAGTCTTCAGAATATTACTTTGATCTTCTCTATTGATAGCATCACGTTAGTGACACTTGACGGGAAGGGCAGGTCCTCTGGACCCCTTGATCACAGACACAAACACGCACACACCATTCATCCTTACACTCATCCGGGGCTTTGCTCTTCTCGATCAACTAGGCATAGGAAATTTCTTAGACAAAGGACCTTCTACTTACTTATAAATAAATGATTTAGCAAATTTTATTAATAAATATGACAATCTGTGAGATTTCATCAGCTATTACTCCCAATAGCTGGCATATAGGTGCACACTTCACACAGGTAAATAAATCACTACAGATCCAGAGCTGAGCTCCATTTGAACTCCAGGTCCAGAGTAAGAGCTCCATTCTTACTCAGGTCATTACTCTTTACTGTATGATATGTGTTACATGTGTGTGTGTGTGTGTGTGTGTGTGTGTTGTGTCTTTGGAGCATCTATTCAAGACTTCATTCATTTTTTATGTTCCAGTTAAACTACATAAGAATGACTTAGACAAATAGAATATTTTGATTCTGTGTATATATATTTTTTCTCCCTTCAGATAAAAGAAGTATTCAGAGTTCTCGACAATAAATCTCCATGGAACCAGGCTTCCAAGGTGAATGAAGCTATTCAAGAAGGAAAATCGCACAGGACATGATGGTCTCTACATTTTGTATTTATTCTTCCTTTTAGAAAGCTATCCAGTGACTTCTTCAACTGAGGGTGGAACTGTGTCCCATGGCCACTCTAGCTAAAAGAATCAGGGAAATATATATTTCTAGGTCTGAATATTTAAAAACTGTTGAAATAAGTCAATAATTAAGGCAAATAATTGATATGGACAGCCAATTAGCACTGACTAAAATACTCCCATGTATATGTGTTTGCATAACTCAAAGGATACATCATATATATTTAATACAACAAAATGCAAAAAGACACTAGACACTTTGTATAGAAAAATAATATTTTTCAGTTCTGCCATGATTATAAAGGTTATACTTAAAAGGAGATTGTTACATTTAACAACTATAGATATTATGTATTGTTTTACTTCTATAAAATATAATAATTTATTTCACAATCATTGTCTCTACTTCACCATTGTTTTCTACTTTTATTTTTTCTTTTTCTTAGCTTCTTTGATAAGCTATAGCTCTATTATGATATAATCATTGACTGAGCACAGAGGACCCATAACCCTAACCCTTTGAGAGGCTGAGATGGGAGGATTGCTTAAGGCCAGGAGTTCAAGACCAGCCTGAGTAAGAATGAGACCTTTCTCTAAAAAAGGTAGCTGACTGTGGTGGCATATCTGTAGTCCTAGCTACTTTTGAGGATGAGGCAGGATAATGATTTGAACGCAGGAGTTTGGGCCTTCAGTAAACCATGAGGATAAAACTGCATTCTAGCTCAGGCAACAGAGTGAAGCCCTAACCCTCCAAGAAAGAAGAGATATCGTTATTACTTACAATTATTTAAAGCCAAAAATTTGGTAAAATATAAAATATGTATAGACCTGTGAAAATCACCAAAATCAAAGTAATGTACACAAATATCACCCCCTTTCTGTCCCTCCTGATACCTGCACACATCTGCAAGGACCCAGGAATCTGTGTTCTGTCATTAGATATTAGCTTTCATGCAATCATATAGTATGCGCTTTTTTCTATTCGGCTTCTTTTAGCAAGATTAGTTTAAGATTCAAGAATGTATTGCCTGAATCTATAGTCACTTATTCAAATGTGTAGACACATAATAATTTTGATTCCCAGTTTTTGGACATTATTATTTCTTGATCCATGTGTTTCAGAATTGATGTCATGTTAGAAGGTATAAAACAACATTAATATTCTTATACACCTCTATCAGAGCTCTTGGGTGATTAGGTGTATTGTCAAAGAACAGTAATATTTTGAATATAATCTTTACTTTTTCTGAGAAGGTCTCCACAGTGGGCTTAACATATCAATAAACAGAGCTGTAAATAGATACACTGTCATCTAGGCTTTGCTATTTCTCATAGAGCACAGGCAGAGTAAATTTGGCCTAATTCTTTAAGGCCTTAGGATTTCTGGAATGATAGAGGAGCCCTGGCTTCAACTTAATGTCACCAGCCATGTTAGAACCAAACAAGAGAGTCACACTATCCTTTGATACTTTGAATCCAGGCTGGGACTTCTCCTCTTCAGCTATTAAGGTCCTAAGTAACATATTCTTTCCATAGAAGATTATTTTGTCTACACATTTCATTGTCTACACTGGAAGTCCATTGTTTATCGTAACTACTTTTACCCTTAATCTTAGCTAGATTTTCTGTATAACTAGCTGCAGCTTCTGTATCGGCATCTGATAGTTTATCTTTCACTTCTATGATGTGATAATAGTTTCTTTATTAAATCTCATGAAGCAATGTCTGCTAGCTTCCAACTCTTCTTCTACAGCTTTCTCACTTCTTTTGTCTTCATGAAATTGGAAAGAGACACAGCTTTGCTCTAGATTAGGCTTTGGCTTACAGAATGTTGTGACTGGTTGAGCTTCTATCCAGACCACTAACACTTTCTCCGTATCAACAATAAAGCTCTTTGGATTCCTTTCATTTGTGAAGTTCACTGGATTAGCACTTTAATTTCCTTCGAGAATTGTTTTCTTTGCATTTGCACCTTGGCTAACTAGTGCAGGAGACCTAGCTTTGGGCCTGTCTTGTCTTTTGCTATGCCTTCTTCACTAAGTTAATGAGTTCTGGCTTTTAATTAAATCTCGTAGATGTGCAATTCTGTGTTTCACTTGAACATCGAGAGACCTTTGTGAGGGTACTAAGTAGCCTCATTTCAATATTCTCGCGTCTCATAAAGTAGAGAGGGAGAAAGGTGGGGGAACGGCCAATCAATGAAACAGTTAGAACACAACATTTATTGATTATGTTGCCATTTCACAGGGGTGTGGTTCATAGTGCTGGAAAACAATCACAATAGTAATACTGAAGATCACTGATTATAGATCATCATCAGTGATATAAAAATAATAAAAATATTGAAATATTGCAATATTTACCAAAATGTGGCACACAGACCTGAAACGAACACAGCATCGGGGAAACAGCACCAATAAATGTGTTTGATGAAAGGTTGCCATAAACCATCAATTTGTGAAAAGTGAAGTTTCTGCAAAGTGCAATGAAGTGAAGCACAGTGAAATGAGGTTGCCTGTCCAGGGGTGCCGGGTGCTGTAGCGTAGCCATGTTTACACATAAAACCAGCAACCGTGTTTACCTGGCAGATCGGACTATGGAACTCTTTAGTGGTTGGTCTTCCTTTGCAAATGGTTGTCCTGGGAGTTAAATCCAAACTCCTCTGCTCGGTTATTGAGTCACTGGGAATATTTCCCTGTACACCCTAATTCCCCGTAGCTTGTACTTTATCTTTGCCTTTGTCCTTTCATTCCCCTCACTTTGCTGTCTTCATTCTCATTCTAATCTGTTGAAATCTTCTCAGGTCAAGGAATCAGAGACTGATCTGTCCTTCCATGTAATTGCTGCAACCCATACTGTTCTATCCATTTAGAACCTAACTTATCTTTGTTTACATACATTGAGAATCCTTATACATTCTACATGTTTTTATCCACTCACAATCTCCCTGCAGGCCACAGGTGTGGCTTATTCCTCATGTATCATTTGCATTCATTTCAAGTTAAATTGCACATGGAAGTAATCTTAAAGGAGTTATTTTACTAAAATGATAAAATTTAACAGAATGCCATAATACTCAAATTTTACTCTAGTAAAGGAATGATTAAAATTGTAGTAAACTATTTTTTTTTTTGAGACGGAGCCTCAAGCTATCCCCCTGGGTAGAGTGCCATGGCATCACAGCTCATAGCAACCTCCAACTCCTGGGCTCAAGCGAGTCTCCTGCCTCCGCCTCCCAAGTAGCTGGGACCACAGGTACCCGCCACAATGCCCGGCCATTTTTTGGTTGCAGCCATCATTGTT